>PVJC01000909.1:77103-106417 GCA_004026665.1 Murina feae | reverse complement strand
ACAGCACCAGCAGGGCACCCTACTGGGTGGTGGCAGTGGCAATTGGGGAGAAGGCAAGCAGGGTGACCATGGAGCAAGCAATGGGGACCTACAGGCAGCACCCAGCACGGACTGCTGGGTGGTGACTGCATCCACCAGAGAGCAGGCAAGTGGGGTGACCAGAGAGCAGGCAATCGACCTGCAGGCAGCACCCAGCAGGACCTGCTTGCCCATCTCCATGGTGTGGAGCAGACAGGCCTGGCAGAGAGCAGAGAATCACATGAAGTAGACCAAAGCCATCAGTAGCACATCTCCTGAGGGCTCCCCAATTGGGGAGGGTGCAGGTTGGGCTGAGGGAACTCCCCACCTGCCCTCCCCCTCCCCCACCTACCCGTGCACGAATTTCGTGCACCAGGCCCCTAGTATATATATATGTTCAAACATAAAATCAATATATTTTCTATGTATTTCATTTTAAAAATATGTGCAGCACTAGTAAAAAGCACATAATCAACAAAGGTTAATTTCCCTCCCTACCCCTTCTCTTCTATACATTTGGGGCATACTATTTTCCATGCCCAAAATGTCCTTTTGTCTTTCAACCCACTTTTTTACCCAATAAGTTCCTACTTATCCTTTTATCTCTCTTGAAGGAAGAAGTCCCTATCCCACTGGATAGGGACTTCTTTGCTGGATAGCAAACTTCATTGCTCCTTATTTCCTCAACAGCTTGACTATACTACATTAACCTATAATTATTGCTTGCACGCTCACCTCCCCACCCCCCACTCACCTACAAGCTCATTTGATGCATAAAATCATATTATCCATTTCCTTATATTCAGTACCTACCCCAGTCTCCTTTATATAGGGAGGACTCTGCATTTATCCATGTAATTTTGGACAAATTACTTACTCTCTCTGCACTGTATCACAGCTGTTTCCTTTGTAAAATGAGAACCATGTTATTTCCCGTATTATGGGCTATTAGGAAGAATAACTACAAAATCTCCATAAGGGCAAGGACTTGCAGTTTTTGTTCACTGCTAACTCTCCAGTGCCTAAAACAATGTCCGACACACATTGTAGACACTCAATACATGGCATTTCTAGCATGACTCAAGTCAGATCATCCATGCAAAGTACTTGGCATAGGGCCTGGCCAATACATGCTTAATAAATGTATAAACGAGTAACTCTTTCTAGTCTGGTCAGTGCCTGCCTCAGGCACATACGTAGAGGCTGGGAATTTTGCAGGTACTCTTTTAAGATGAGTTATGTAGCAATTCTCCAGTCACCTGCATCAAGACTCTCCATCACAGACCCTCCCTGCCTCCTCCAAGTCTCAGGGAGCAGCATCCCTTCTGAACTACTCCAATTTATTTTGTTAAGGACCCTGGTTGAACTCTGATCACCCTGATTCCCCAAGTAGCCTGGCTCCCAGGTGCTTTCTATGACTCCCTCAACAATGTGGAGTAATTGCTGGTTGGATCCATTTATTCAGTGAGCCTAGCATGTCTCCCCACAACCCCTCCCTTTCACAGGGTGTGCGTACATGCACACACACACGCGCGCGCACACACACACACACACACACACTCTTCAATCTCTCTCTACCCCCACCTCAACTCCTGCACTTCCTTGCAGAGTTCTGTCCACAATGTACGAGATTCCATCTTTGGGGCTTGGTTGAATTCAGGTCCTCTCGTTGACTCAGGTGTTTCTCATCCCAGGACTCACAGCAGGGTCCAGGCCACTAGAGAGCGCCCAGGGATACCTGGCTTTCTTAGTAAAGGGCTGTCACATCTACAGCTCCCTGGAGCCTGATTCCACCGTTTACTGAGCCACCTCACTCCTAAGGCTCAGCGCACCCCAGCCCATACTCTGCCTGGCCTCCACCAAAACCAGCCTTCCCTCCACCCCCTACCCCACTACCCCCGTTCCACATGCCCAAAGTCACATGATTCACCCCTGACTGCCTGCACAGGAAACGCCACACTCCACCCAGACCAGGCCTGCTGCAGGTGTTCCCCTGGGTGTTCAAAGGAGAGACTGTTTCCTGATGGCGGGGACTGGGTGCTGATGGATGGGCTGGGTCCGAAAGATAATTACCTGAGACTGCTCTTCAGGTGAAAGGCTACAGGAACAGGCTGCGATGGTCTCCTCGGATGAATTTTACAATGTTCCAGAGAACGTGCAATGGATGGGCACGTGCAGGTTGCTAAGGCTTGGGCCTTGGCAGAGGTCGATTTGGGGCGCCGGGGTCGCTCTCCAGCAGCCCTCCTCACGCCCCAGACCCCACTATAGGTTTGAGGCCACACATGCGCAGTTCACGCCCTGCTCTGGCCTCCAATGATCCCGCCCCCCTCCCCCACAGCCTTGGCCCAGAGCCCTGCGGCATTCCTGGCCAGGCCTCCAGGCTCTGAGAAGGTCAGCTCTGAGCTTTGGTTTTCTCATCTGTAAAACGGAGGTTACTCTAGTTTTCATGGTCCTTGTGAGAATTAGAGTGATGTTTTTAACAGTACCAGGTAGTTTTAACTATTAACATTGTAAGCATTATCATCATATTGTGCTTGGCACTTTTTAAAACACTTTACATGTGAGGGAGATCAGGATATGCTACCCCAAATTATGCCACTTTGGCATAAGGATTATTTTGAGCTGAAGGCAATTGAGAATCGGAAGATGCAGAAAGAGTTTCTCCCCTCCTCTTACTTGCCTAAAACCTGGGCATAGATTTCCCTTTGGGAAGGTCTCTCCACACCCCCTCCTTGTACCAGGAAGTGATGAGTGACTCCTATTACCAGAGATGGAGAGTCAACACAGAAATAAATTTGTATCAACAGACCTTACGAAAACAACCTTGATCTCCCATCAGCTACCCCATATTCCCCCAGGTGTTTCTTAGTCACTTTCCCGCCATATATCATCTCCTGAAGGCCCAACCCCCTCCATTGTTAACATGGTATAGAAGCCCCAAGTGGAACCACTTCTTTGAGTTTCAGTTCTTTGCCGTGAACTCCATGCATGTAACCATTAATAAACATCGTGTACCTTTTCTCTTGTTAATCTGTCTTTTGTTTAATTTACAAGCCTCCATGGATTGAACCAAGATAGTGGAGGAAAAGGTTTTCTTCCTCAACACATGAATTCACTCATTTAATCGTCCTAAACAATGCTATTAGGTAGGTGCTAGTGTCCTCATTTTTAATAGAGGAGGAAACAGGTACACAGAGAAGTTGAGTAACCTGCCCCAGATTGCATGGCTCATAAGTTGTGAAGCTCATGACATCCGAATTGCTCAGGCTTTGTGATTTCACAGCCCATGCTCTTAGCCCTTGCTTAATTTATAAATAGTCGTTTTTATGTTAGCTAACAATAAGCTGTGGTTATTATTCTCATGGTTAACAATCTATGCATTCGCTACCTTAAGGTATACTCTGAAGATAGCCCTTTCTATTTTTCAATTTAAAAATATTTGAAGTTGGAATAAGGCATCGTTTATTCAAAGGTGATGCTGTAGGGAAAACATAGACATAACTGTTGGATGTTCAGGACCCTGAAATATTATGTGCAGACTTCAAATTCCCATTAAACTATTTGCTAGAAGATTAAGTTCCAGCATAAAATGCTCACTAGAACGTACAATTCTGTCTCAACAATATTCATTTTACAACTTCCAATTTAAGTAAAGCAGTTTTATTTCAAGTTTTTCATTCCAGGGCCTTTTTGATCTCCTCAAAGCTGTCATGCAAAGGCACTTTATATTTCTATCTCAAATTGTGGATCTGTTGTTTTCCTGGAATTGAGGGGAGAATTTATTCAAATTTAACCCAGAGTCTTAAATAATAATTCATGAAAACAGTTCCCCCAGACACATAAGTATGTACCTACTCAATATAGTAGCCCCAAAGGAATTCTTATGGCCTAGTTATATTCTCCTGGGATGGAACTGGGGGTAGGAGGGTGTTTAAACTGAACATGCTGACACCGCACTAACTAGATTGCAGGCACCCTGTAATGACACCTTTGGATAACACAGAAAATGATTGTGTTCCAAGGATGGGCTGGTAATGAAAGGGAAAGGTACCGAGAGCCACAGGCGGCACTTTTCCCAATCTAACAACACAACTGGGGGCAGGGATAGATGTGTGCTTGTTTCCAAAATATTAAATACTGCTATGGTGTTTTCTGCACAAGGATTTTAGGGAGAGTATGAGATTTAAAGATCCAATCAGCATTAGTAGATTTCTAGTTCTTCTAAAAAGATGGAAGTGGGGAAAAAAGCCTCATCAATGTCATTGTGTATGGAACTTTTTGGTCACTGATACATTTTTCTACCAAACGTTTACAAACTTCCACTGAAGCTCTATTACTTGGGCAAATAACTAGGCCCTTTTCAGCCTCTGTTAATTTATCTGTTAGATGGGGATAAATTATAACAGCTAACTCATAGGATACTGTAATACACATGCATACACAAGTATATAACATTTTTGTGTGTTTATAGGTAGATAAATGAATAGATTATAGATAGATGATAGAGATAGTTAGATAGGTAGATAGATGGATAGACAGTAGATAGATAGATAGATAGATAGATAGATAGATAGATAGATAGATAGAAGCTACACAGTATCTGGATCATAGTAAATAAATAATAGGTGTTAGCTCCTCTGGCTCCTAAGTTCCTCCTGGTTTTGATGGGAAAACATGAAATCAGCCCATTAGTACAGTGATGAAACTCCATCTTTCATGTGCTCTATGAAGACAAAATCTATTCAGTCTAAAGAAAGAGCTCAAAGTTGAAAAGCATCACTGTATAATCCTTTTCAGGATGGTGACACTTGGCTGATTTGTCAAAAATCCTGCTACATAACCATACTGTAGGTGCTTTTAATGAATGTCAGATTTTAAGAATCAATGACATTGACATTACTCCATGGAGCAAAGACTGACGGCCCAACTTATAAATTCCCTGATGCACATATTAGCAGGGAAGCAAAATGAGTTTTCTGTTCACTGGTCTTGTTCTGCTGTCAAATTCTGGGGGACTTGCATTTCAAGCAATATATCTAATCTCTTTAAATTAAATTATCTTCCTTTCACCAGCCAGAAATTTTTTTTACAAGAATATTATCAACTAAGTGGATCAGAAAATGTGGATTTAAGTCTTGCTTCCTTGGTGAAATGATATTAAAATGAATGTTATTTCCCAGATAAATGACATGTTCCAAGGGTCACACACTACAGCTGTTAGAAATGTTTTTAAAAGAACCTTCAAATCAAAGTAGGAGGAAAATATAAAATTAGAGCAAATTTCCTTCTTCAAAGGGATAGTAGATGTAATTTAGATTTTATCAGAACAATGATAACTTTTTCTACCTCAATTTGGATTCTCTGTTGATATTGTTTAATCATCAACACTATTATTGAATTGTTAGCATGTATATAAAATGTTCTTCTATGTGAAAAAAATATCCTCCATAATTCGCAGTTCACTCGAAAGTTGTTTTTAAACTAAAATCCCTACATATAACCACACTCTTTTATATTTCTACCTATGCCTCATCTTCTCATATATAGTCTGTCTACAATCTAAAGCTGCTTGGTGGTGATGGTCATTAATATTGACTTCACTTTTGGTGTTTTAGTAAATGCTCACTTTGAGTTCCCTGAAAATACAGACTTAAGACATTAAAAATTTTATTGTGATTTCCAAGCTTAAATAACCTAAGCCAAGTTTGCCCCAAATCTTCCATCTAGTAGGTGGGAGAGGTAGAAATAGAACCTCATCTTCTTCTTTTTTTAGAAGATGAGCTCTTTTCTATATATATATATATATATATATATATATATATATATATATATATATATATATATATATATGATTGGTTTCAGAGAGGAAGGAAGAGGGAGTGAGAGAAGGAAATATCAGTGATGAGAGAGAATCGTTGATCAGCTGCCTCCTGCATGCCTCACACTGGGGATCGAGCCCACAACCTGGGCATGAGCCCTGACCAACTGGAAATGGAACTGTGATCTTCCTGGTACTTAGGTCGACGCTCAAGCACTGAGCCACACCAGCCGGGCAAACCTCATCCTCTTGACATCCTAATGTAAAACTGAGCTAAAATTACTGGTAACTATGTTTTTGTCTTTACTTTTAGGCTGCCTAATTGTAAAGCCTTCCTCAGTGTTATCCAGACCAGAGTTCAGCACACTTTTTCTGTGAAGGGCGAGATAGCAAATATTTTAAGTTTTGTGGGCCACATAGTTTCTATCACAACTCTTTAACTCTGTGGTGTAGCATAAAAACAGCTATAGACAATAAGTAACAGGATGAGGTAGCTCTGTACCAATAAAATCATATTTATGAGAATAAGCAGTAGGCCACCGATTATAATTTACTAACCCTTGGTCTAGATCATATTCATTGTTTGTATCTTGGTTAGATTCACTAACACACATATGTTAGCTATGTTTATATCTTATCTCCAGGACTAAGTTGTAAATTTGTTAGAGTACAGAACCCTGCTTTACCAGCCAATCTAAGTCACAATTTTGAAATCAGGTAGTTTCTTAAAAGATACCCACTAATCTAAACACAATTTTGAAATCAGGTAGTTTCTTAAAAGATACCCACTAATTGGCCAAGTCAGGGAGGGAGGAAGGAATGTATACACTTTAAGGGGTTCCTCCTTGAAACTCTGGTTACTAGAGTCAGCAAGGTGGTTAGATAGTTTGACCTACAAATAATGATACATGTGTCTTCATGTTTTCAGCTAGCTCCAAGGACCTTAGAACCTTTCACTCATTTTCCCCTAATGCGCCTAATATCCATTTGATAAGAAGCTGTTATTGCTAGTAAATAATTCTAGGAAATTAGATCACTACATTAAAAGCACCAAATTGATTTCTTAGTTAAGAAACACGAAGTAATTTAAGTAAAATTTTCAATAAATGAAAACTGAAAGGATATAATAAACCTAAAAGAGATTCCACCATGATGGACCTGTGGGGAGCCCCTAATGGTCTATGTCTTTAAACGAAGACAGAAAGACAATATTTTCGTTATACTTTACACATTTGCTGAGAATACTTCCTGTTTAGCTTAGAGACAGAGTTGGGTTTAATGCCTGGCCATGCAGATGCTGTCTCAAAGACATAGCTACATTGTGAAACTTACAAAAAAGCATGCCATTTTGTAGTTACAAATTCATTTCTTAGTAACTTAGAAATTACTAAATAATTATTAAATGGCAGACAATACTCATTCAGCTGCTATCCCTGTTTGTTCAAGAGTTCTCTGTTCTATAATCTAGTTGAGTCTAGACTGCCATTACAAAATGAGTAATGATTTTCACCACACACACTAAGAAATAAAATAACCTTGTGAAGATAGAATTTTCCTCTCCTATTAATGAACTTATACATTGGAGATTACACTGTTCTGTAAAGTAATTATTTCTGAAGCCTATAATCTACTAGGGGTCCAGTGCATGAATTCGTGCATCTTGAAAGAAACTGTGGGCCACGAGGTTGCAGTGGACACCAGTGTGGGTCTCAGCCCATCCTCTGCACCCCCACCTGGCCGCTCCTGCCATGGCTCCCAGTCCCTTGTCTACCAGCAGCCCCGCTCCTGCTGCTGCAGCTCCCACACACTGATAGTGCTGGCCCCATTTATACCTGCTGATAGCACGGAGCAATTAGGGCTGGTGCCAGCAATGGGTGCAAGTGGGGCCCATACCGTCAGTGTGTGTGAGAGGGGGCTGCTGCCCTGATTGCCCCACAGGAGCAGGCAGAGGGGGAGAAACCCTAAGGGATGATCAGGGCCAGCAGCTACCACTCTGATGGTGCTGAGTGATTGAGGCCAGTGCCAGGCACGAAGAATTTTTAGTAACCACCAGAGGCTTACCCCAGTGTCAGTGACCAGGTCCCCGCCTTGGTCTGGGGCCCCTGCTCATCTGCTCCACCATCGTGCCTCAGCGATGCCCGTCATGTTCCATGCATGCTCCCTGGTGGTAAGCGTACATCATAGTGATAGGTTGTTCATTTGTTCAGTTGTTCCGCCATTCAGTCTATTGGCATATTAGCCTTTTATTATATAGGATCATGTGTGGATTTGTCCCCTCCAAGGACAAAGACAAAGCTATTCCTACACCAAGTCAATAACACAACATATGACTTTACTATGACCAAGAAAGAACATGAATGAATTTTGAAGGTGAGATCAATAGCTTCTCATAAAGAATATGAAATTCTGTAAGACTTTAATGAAAGCATCAGCCTTCTTTCTTAGGGTAATAACAGAAAAGGCCAAGGATATGGCTCTACATCCCACAAATCAAGAGTAAAGTCAGGGACTTGAAATCTGGAGATGTTTTAAATTGAAATGATTGAGACTAAATGTGAATCTTTTACGAATTATTTTAAATCTGGAAAGAAAAAAATCTAAAAATTAAGTTTATTTTTTAGCTCTATTTTTTCTTTTTTTTTCTTTCTTTATTGATTATGGTATTATACATGTGTCCTTATCCCCCCATTGCCCTCCATCCCTCATCTCCTCATGCCCTCACCCCCCTGGGTATCTATGTCCATTGGTTATGCTTATATGCATGCATGCAAGTCCTTTGATTGATCTCTCACCATTACTCCCACTCTCCTCTACCTTTCCTCTGAGGTTTGAGCATCTGATTGATGCTTCTGTCTCTGAGTCTGTTTTTGTTCATCAATTTATGTTGTTAATTATATTCCACAAATGAGTGAGATCATGTGATATTTATCTTTCTCTGACTGACTTATTTTGCTTAGCATAATGCTCTCCAGGACCATCCATGCTGTTGCAAAAGGTAAGAGTTCCTTCCTTTTTACAGCAGCGTAGTATTTCATTGTAAAGCTGTACCACAGATTTCTAATCCACTCATCTGCTGATGGGCACTTAGGCTGATTCCAAATCTTACGTATTGTAAATTGTGCTGCTATGAACATAGGGGTGCATATGTCCTTTCTGATTGGTGTTTCTGGTTTCTTGGGATATATTCCTAGAAGTGAGATCACTGGGTCAAATAGGAGTTTTATTAATTTTTTGAGAAAACTCCATACTATTCTCCACAATGGAGAATTCTGCATTTCTACCAGCAGTGTATGAGGATTCATTTTTCTCCACATCCTCACCAGCACTTGTCACTTGTTGATTTGTTGATGGTAGCCATTCTGACAGGTGTGAGATGGTACCGCATTGTCATTTTGATTTACATCTCTGGTATGATTAGTGACTTTGAGCATGTTTTCATGTGTCTCTTGGCCTTCCTTATGTCCTCTTTCAAAAAGTATCTATTTAGTTCCATTGCCCATTTTTTGATTGGGTTGTTTATCTTCCTTTTGTTAAGTTGTATGAGTTCCCTGTAAATGCTGGAGATTAATCCCTTATTGGAGATATCATTGGCAAATATGTTCTCCCATGCAGTTGACTTTCTTATTGTTTTGTTGATGGTTTCTTTGGCTGTGCAGAAGCTTTTTATTTTGATGTAGTCCCATTTGTTTACTTTCTCTTTAGTTTCCAATGCCCTAGGAACTGTATCAGTGAAAATATTGCTTCGGCCCTAACTTTTTTGGCTCAGTGGATAGAGCGTCGGCCTGTAGACTGAAGGGTCCCAGGTTCGATTCTGGTCAAGGGCATGTACCTTGGTTGCGGCACATCCTCAGTAGTAAGTGTACAGGAGGCAGCTGATCAATGTTTCTCTCTCATTGATGTTTCTACCTCTCTATTCCTCTCCCTTCCTCTCTGTAAAAAAAAAAATCAATAAAATATATTTTTTAAAAAGATACTGCTTCAGCATATGGAAACCATGGAGTGTAGCCATTAAGGGGTTAGCATTAGCCCTAATCAATGTGACCTTTGCCAAATTCTAAAGTCTAAAGATTTTAACCTAAATAAGAGAGCTAGTCATAGTATCCACCTATGTTATTGTGAGAATAAGTAGAATAATGCATTGGAAGTGCTTGTCCAATGTCTGCAGCACACACACAAATACTCAAGATAGGTAGCTTTTATGGGGTGCTTGTGATCAGGATGGAATAAAGTGTACCAAAATTCTTATGACATCAAAAGACTACCTAACACTTCAGGGTACCTCCTCCATAAAACTTGACCTGCCACTGCTTCTTTCTCCACTTCTGACATTCATTTACCAAGATTTTATTGAGCCCTTGCTTTATTCTAGGTATTTTAAGAAATGATAAAAACAAATTAGACAATTTCTGTCAGCATGGATACTCTCTGAGTTACTATAACATGGTGGGGAAATAGTTAAGGTGGAATGTGCAAAGTCCATTAACAGAGACATGAATACTGAACAAGAGGGAGAAGGGAAGAAGTTATAAAGCGATCTCATTGGGGGAAATCATAGACAGCTACCTAGAATGGGTAGCATTGACTTGGGGACTGAAGGGTGGGTAGAATGTTGACAGACAGAGATGGAGTAGCAAGAAGTGAATTCTAAACTTAAGGTTCAGTTGAGGAAGGGGCAGAGGTGATCAAGTACTGGGTCCACTCAGGGTCCAGTGAGTACCCAAGCTGCATTCGTGAGTCTTCCTTATCAAGAAAACCAGTCCCTCCAGCCCTCCCTCTTTCCCCATTTTGTCCTCTTCTGGGCCCATTTGCTCCCTTCTGGCCAAAACCCAATGGTCATCTACTTCCTTTCATAGAATTATTTGTTCCTCACCCTATCTCATTACCAGTGATGTCCACCATTCTTCCTTGAGAGTTTCCAACGTGAGTAAACTTTAGCGTCTGCCATCTCATGTGTGAAGAAAATCATGAAAACAGTGATAATGTGATCCAAGAACTAGCTGATTCATATTATTCCACTGGCCTCTGGCTCCATAAATGTATTGTCAGCTTCCTGCTGTACTATACATAGTGACTGACCCAAACCCTTCCAGGCTTCCCAGACTCCTTTGTCTATTTCTATTCCTCACACGTGGAGAAGAATAAGACCCACCAACTTTACTGCTCAAGTGTAGACAACTCAAGAGTTTTCAATCTACTCCATTTTAACCATGGAAACTTTCAGTAATTTCACTCTCCATCCTGCTCTCATTCTTATGTCTGCAGAAAAAAATAGCTTTAATTTTGCAGAATTCAAGCTCTTCAAATTAAGAAAGTTTCAGTGTCTAGTATGAAGTATGTTTTTGGAAGAGGTAGGTCTACTATACATTCTTTCTCTTTCTTCTGCCTCTACTGGCTTTTTTTTTCCTCAACCTAAAATATGCATAGGCCTCTTTTCTTGAAATAAAAATAAACACAAAACACTATACTTCTCGGATCAAGCTATATAGCCAACTCTTTTTAAAAAAGAAGTCAAAACACATTTCCTACAGACTTCTAACACCTCAATCTATTGCACATGGCTTCTGTGCCTTCATTTCACACTGCTTTTTGCTGAGCTGAGGTGTATTGCTTACCATGGAAGCAGATAATCTGTTTTTATGTTTGATAGTTCCCACAAAGATGACCAATTCTGCTCCTGAAGCTCCTGTGTTTCTCCACTTAGGACGCAAGAGGGGTCCCATAGGTGGAGTACAGTAAAAAATGTTAGAAGACTTGAGTTCAAGTTCATGCTGTAATTTTCTAATTGCATAACCTTGAGCAATTTTCTTAGCCTCTCTGGGTCTCAGATTTCAAATTCACGGGATGAGAGTGACACCAGTGACAACTATACTTACCTCGGAGAACTGCCATGAGTTGCAAATGAGCTAATATGTGTAACCATATCTCACAGATATAAACTATCTGTATAAGTGTTCTCACTATCCCATCCTAATTCTAGAAAATGGGTCATTTGTTCATGTTTAAAATAAGCAAAGCCCAGCACTGTGAGGAAAGTGGACCACCCCCCACCATTCCTGCAGCAGAAGGGGAAAGTGGACAGTGACCATTCTGGTTCACATCTTCCCTAACCTGTTTTCTCCACCTCAGAGAGGGTGCAAGGAGTCACCACTCTGGCCAAATCAGCCCAAAGAAACCTTGCAATTCATCAGCGGAGTGACAGGTACTCTGCTGGGTCAGCCTCAGAGCTCACTTAGGATGTTACATAGCAGGGGAAATCATAGAAAATGATGTGAAGGATTAAAGAGGAAAAGAGAATGGCTTCTTTTCATCTTTGAAACAAAAGCTGCACAGGCTAGACTTAGCAAAATTGCCAAGTAGGCACATTTCCCAGAGAAACACTTCACTCCCTTCTCTCTCCTCTCCTTCCATTCCCTTGCCTCAGACATACTTCTATCCCATGCCTTGACTCTTCCTGGGTTTTCCAGGCTTCCAGAACTGCCCAAATTGTCTTGGAAAGCCAAGCAAAAGCTTAGAACACTCAGAGAACAAGGACAGTAACACAAAATGCGATGGAAATACTTTGCTATCCTGGGAAAAAATCAAAACTGAGTCTCACTTTCTTACACTAATTTTATGGTACAAAACTATATTTTGCATTGTGTACTGGAGGCAGTAGGCATTACTGGTATGTGTTCAGTGCTTGGGGCCTTCATGGTTCTGAAAACATCACCTCTGGACTGTGTCCTGTGGTTCTTAGCTTCTTGTGGTCCCTCAGTGCCCTGCTACACATTGCTGAAGCTGGTAACTAAGTGAAACGAAAGTATTTGTGACTACCAATGCCTTAGGATAGGCACTCCATCCAGAAAATCCATCTGTATCTTAACAGAACTTCAAGAGGATGGATAGATAGATAGATAGATAGATAGATAGATAGATAGATAGATGATAGATAGATAATAGGTAGATGATAGATAGATAGATAGATAGATAGATAGATAGATAGATAGATAGATAGATAGATAGATAGATAGATAGATAGAGCAGGGAGAATTCCAGGCATCCTGATAGATCAGAAAAGTAGATAATTGTAAAAATAAGTCTTTTTGCTTCCCTCAAATTGTATTGCATTAGTGGCTGTGGTTGGTTCTGGAGCCTGTCTTTGCAGACCATTTTCATCTAACTTTCCAATAACAGGTCTGGCAATAGGGCTGGTGAGTGAGGGTACAGGAAACACATCATTTCAGTCCTTTACTTTACTTGATCTTCAGTTATCCACAGAAAGTAACCCTAAGCACCTTTCCTACTGTGCTGTTACTTTATGTTTCCTTTACATTCTGGACCCAAATATATAATTTTTTCTCTTCTTGGTTTGTAAACGGCTCAGTTACTAAGGGGAAAAAAGCATAGTGATTACTAACGGGAGATGCCACTGCAGTTCCAGCTGTGAACAGGAGAAATCCGAGATGACCCGTCATCTAAATGTCAATGCAAACACCATGCCATTCAGAATGAAGCAGGGAAGGCTGTGTGCAAACAGCCAGAATATATTAGCCATAGCATATTCAGCTCCAGAATTCGTGGATCTTTGCAAAGAAATGTAGGGGCTTCTCGCTTGATTAAATGGCCTGTGATGGAGGATTTAGTTGTTCCCCACAATGGTTGCATGCAAATAATAGATTCACATGGACTACAGCATGCCGAGCCCTTAGGGGGCTGTACATTTTTAAGTAATTCTGCCATTGTTTTTGCATGGTAATTGGAAATGTACGTTCTATTGGGATGTGATTCTTATTAGAAGAGAAGGTAGCTGCTCTCTGCTACAGGCTTCTATTCATTTAGGGTCACAGGGACTTAAAAACAGAGGAAGAGGCTGCATTTATGCCCTAAATGGGGATCTGCATTAAACACCAGCAAGTCTCTAGCCTGCATTCGCTAACTTCCACTCTCTCTACTTTCATCTGCTTCTTTCCCCCGCTTCCTATTATTTATTTAGCCTGATTCTGCTTTGTAAATAAGTGACTCCCTAATGACTGAATAGTAACTAGAGTTAAATTAGTCATGTAAGACCAGCAAATTAGTAAGTGGCACCCACTCACCAGAGAAAGACTGTATCATGCAATGTGCTTAATGTACTATTATCATCCAGGAGCCAGGAGCTGCCCTGTGCATACAATGACGCTCAGTGGTCCCACTCATACAGCATGGGACTTGGCCAAGATGGAAAGCTGTGGGATCATTTATCCATGCCCTCCCACCCATTTCTCCCTTACACTTTGTAGATATTTGTGAATGCCGGCCTAGGTCAGAGTCACAGAGCACAGCTGACAGTCTCACAGGGAAGGTCAAGTCTGTGACATTGTGAAACTCCACTGATGTAAATTAGGACAATTATCCAGTTACTTAGGGGGAGTAGAGGGCTGACAGAAGCACTTTGTAATCTTGCTATGCAAGGGAGCAGCCTTAGACCAGCAGTGCTGGCATCACTAGTTAGAACTGCAGGATCTCTAGCTCCTGAATCAGAATCTGCATTTTCACAAGATCCTCAGAAGATGCTCATGCATGGTAATGTTTGAGAAGCTTTATCTTACATCTCTAAATGTCTGCATCCAAAACACAGAGACCTTTTATTTACGGTGCCTGGATCCGCACCTGGCACATAGTTGGCACTTCAATATCTATGAAGTTAATTGAATGGGAATGAAGAAAATGAAGGAAAAATACTACTAACTTTCAGCAGTGCAAAGGGAGAGAGAAAGGGGAAGTCAAGTTTCAAAGGAAAAATGGAAACCATAGTTAACAGGAAGCTTCTAGGGGGCTCCATCTGACTGGTGGAGATGGGCTGTGGCCCCACCTACTGGCCAGAGTCACTGGTGTGCCTCCTTGTCCTTGACCTTCATTCACAAGTCTCTACCTCTCTTACCAGCCTGAGGAGATTGGCCCCTATCTTGCTCCACCAGACCTGGTAGCCAAGTTATCTCTCCCACACAGCACTACCAGGTTGCTCTAAAGACGAAGCCTAAATGCACCCATGTGAACTCTTTGCAGTGTCTTTAAAGTTCTGACCTCTGCGTTTACGTGGATAGGAGGGCAAGGATGATTTATAATAATCAGTCTCCTAGGGGCCTTAAGAGCCCAGCGCTGGAGCTTTCCAGTGAGACAGAACTCATCAGGGCTCTCCATATTAAGAAGGAGAAAAATAAGTCAATGTGCCTGGGTATGCAAAAAATAAAATAAAATAAAATCAACCTCATGAAAGCAGCAAATTCCTTGTCCGAGAGACCAGAGTATATGGAGAGGAGGGTATACCTGTTCAGGAAATTCTGGGTTTTCTTTGACATGACAAAATGAAAGAGAATAACTCAGTCCTGAATCAAATATCTGATTGCTTTTAATTTCTTAATTAAGTTGGTATGGGAAACCATAAGCAGAGTGGTTTTACTATGCTTTTGATATGATAATGGTTAGTGTTTATTGGGATCTGCTAAGTATGTAGTATCTCGTTCAATCTTCACACCAACCCAATGAGACAGGACTTATTATTATCAATTCTTTATATATGAGAAAATTGAGGAACAGAGAAGTTAAGTAACATGCCAAGGGTCACACAGCTGGTAAATCAGTATGGAGTAGATAGAAAGAACTCAAATCCTGATCTGTATAATTGTAAGCCAGTTCTCTACCTGCCCCCATTACCCTGCATCTCTATTATGTTTTTTTTTTTTAGTAAGGAGAAATAGAGAGGCATAGACATCTGAGATAAGAAGGAGAGACTAGAAGATGACAAAGTACCCCTTGTGAGTAGGACTTGTACACATTGTATAAAGAGAAAAGGCTTTTGAGGAGTGTGATGGTTTTAGAGAACTATTTGCAAGGTTGAATTCACCTCTTCTGGCTACTCAGAGACAATTTTTTAGACTTCAAGAGTTATTTAGCAAATGGATCTTAGTGACCTGAGGAAAGAAAATGCTATTCCTAAGGAGGAAAAATTTATTATATTCCTCTGGTAGGATCAGGAGTTACCACTGATTTGAGAAGAGAAATGGTCTCTAAAATCCAGCAGGACAAGACAGTAAGAGGAAATGGCACCTCTGTCTCTCTATGCCTGGTCTCTCTATGCCTGATTGAGCTTGGCCAGTAATTAGTATAACTCCGTGTAAAATGTGATCACCATCTGTTCGATGGGGTCAGGCTCACAATGGAAGGGATTCTGCTGTCTAGTTTGACTAACCTGGACTCCATTTTCATGGCTGCGTTAGGGTATATCTCTTCCTGCACTGCAGTTTAATAATTGAAAGGAAAAAACCTAGAAACTAAAAGTAGCATATGAAAATTTGCAATGCATATAATTGCATTATGATTGGAGCCTCCAAAATAAGTCTTGGCATTTATTTATTCATGCACCACATACTCTGTGGCCCCCTGGGAAAAGAACTGTTTAAATTAAGATGTATTATAAGACAAAATCCAGTGTCTTATGCACTCAATTACAGCTCACTAGCATGAACCTTTTACACAGTACTTGCTTCCTCATACTCAATTTACAAAAAAAATTTGGCCCCCTGCCTCACTTCAGTTTTAAAAAGCCTTTATTAGTACCATTATTATAACATATACTTCAATTTTATTTTTAGCTCATTGCTATCCAGGAAGATCTAGTAATGATAAGGATAGTGTGTGTGTGTGGGGGGGGGAGGTGGGAGCAGTGAGGAGGGATATATCAGAAAGAAACTCACAGAGCATGCAAATCTAAATTGAAATCCTCTTTGCTTTGTTATAATTTCCATCCTAAACACATGTACATAATTCATGATGAGGGACAAGGGGAGAGTATCAGATGGAGATGTAGGGCTGGGGACCAGCTTTTTAATAGAGACTCGTGCCATGAAAGCAGAAGCTTTTTCCTAAGGAGTCAAGAGCAGGAGAAAGGCGAAGAGACAATGCCAGTTTGACCTTTCACCTTTACATTGCTGGAATCAGGAAGAGCAGAAGAGTTGACCCTTTAAACTTTCTGAAATGACCACACATGTAGTAAACGAAAATGCCAGATATTTGAAACTTTTAAGAAATCTTACTGCTTTGTTTAACACACAACATAGTGTTAAAAATACGCAGTAGATATTCATATCCATACCCTTATCTTTCTACAAGAAAAAGAAAAAAAAATGCATGGAACTCTATGGGGGTGGCTGGGCTGCTGTGTTATTGTACTTCTACCTTGCCCAAGGACGAGATTCCTCTTCGGGAGGGAGACCTTGACCCAGCCGAAGGGAAATGGCCACTGCGAAAGTGGACCTTGCTTTTTTCTGGACACAAGTGCAAACTTTAATGGATCCTCTCCCTCCACCACTCGCCCCAGAAGGCGACGGGGAATCTGAGTGCACCTGCTGCATCTCCCTTCATATCACGTTGCTGTTATGAAAAATAGTTTGCTATTTTGGAACCCCCTGGCAGCCAGAGTGAATCGCCAAGGGCCCCAAGCTCGTTTATCTTGTGTCAGAAGCAAAGCCAAATGAACGCCACCTCGCCCAGCACCTGAAGAATGGGAAGAAGCTCGGAGAGAGTAAAAATAACCCAGGGCTCAGGGAAACGGTGCCGAGACGAGCGGCCTGTGCAGGTTAAGTAGGGCTTCTCTCAACCCACTCTGACTTTTTAGCACACAGCACTTTGAGACAGGAAGTGGAGAGCATTCACACAAAGCAGCAGACTTTGTGGGTCAAGGTCTGGGGTGCAAGGGGCAGCTCCTGCCCAATTTCATCCAGTTCTGGAAAGCTGGGACTCTGGTGGGAGTAACTGAAATTCCGCATGGCATCCAGGCCATTGTGTCTGGGGGTCCATGTGGCTTGGACTGGAGATGTGAAAGTAGACAATTGGCATTCCTAAGACCAGGACAAGGCAATCCAGCCAGCCAGTATCACATTCTCCCCTGCCCTCAAAGCAGAGAATGGCTGACGGCGAGATCATGAGACTGGGCTGTGCTAGAAGGGTTAAAAAAAGAAAAAGGCAAATAGAGATAAAGAAAGAGAGAGGGAGAGAAAGGAAAAAAAGAGAAGCTGGGAAAGTTTGCGGCAGAGACCGGGCTGATCTAAGACTTTTAAGGATGGATAGGATTGAGATTGGTGAAGAGGGATGAGGAAGGTCTGTCATTCAGTAGAAAAGTAAAAACAAATAGGCAGTTGTGAGAATGGGCTTGTGATCTTCTTGTAAATGTTTCTTTCAGGATTCACAACCAGATGTTTTGATTCCAAAGCCCAAGTACTCAAGTTCTGCTTAGAAACTTACTTTCTGTGGCCTTAGGCAGTCACCCAGTTAGTAAACTTCAGTTTTACTCATCCCCCTTTTTTTTAAAGAGGGATAACTAGTCCTACCATGTACAAGTCAGTCACTACATTGGGAAAATGAATGTGTCTAAGCAAATGCCAAGCAGGAGATGAGCGCTCAGCAAATGCCGTTGAATCGTGGAGACTGAGTTTGAGAAGGGGCTGTATCCCTGACAACACTAGAGGGGAAAGTAGGAATCACAGAGGAAGTCATGAACCACCTCTGGTATGCCAGGAACCACAAAAACTGAAGCCACAAGCACACTGACCTAATAGACCTTCAGCTTCTTCTGTAAGCAGTGTAAGGTTCTGGAATTATCCAGAAAAGGAGGGAGGGAGTTTGCAGGGTCCCAACAACTTTGAACAGAAAGCCCAAAAGAAAAAATCAGAATTTAAGAGTTTTCCATAATTTCAGGTTCATGTTTCAGCATTTCTGGTGTCAATCTCTTAGAGTCATTAAACAGTGAGATAACATCAAGATTAGGTAAATTAGAAGTAAATGTGGGTTTTCAGTGAATGACCCAAATCTGTTACAGTTAAAAGGGATCGGAAGGCATCACGATCTTAGGGCATAAAGCCCCTCTCAGCTTTAAGAACAATCTAGCCCAAGTCAGCAGAAATGGAAAGTTTACCATCTGCTTGTTGGCTTCTGACATGGTTATTTCTGTTCAATTCCAAAAGGAAAATTGAATCCAATACAATTATTTTTAGAGTATTTCAAAATTATTTTTATTGGGGATAAATAAAAAAAGGAAAATGTTATTCGGCAAAATTTAACCCAAAGACTGTGTCCTATCTTTCTGCAAGCAATACAAAATGTCTCCCCCCCCCCCGCCCCCGCCCCGCCCCAGAACAGGCTAATACCCACTTCTAGAAATAGTTTCCTAAGGGAAAGTTTGCCTAAGGTAATTGCTGGTCAAGGATGTCTCAGAGATATAGCCAGTGCTGTTGGTATTGATACTGGGATTCTTTGCAGGTGTTTTGTGAATGGATCCTTACAAAAGCCAAGTGCATCCAACAATTCATGGAAACTGAGCTATAGCTGCTCCTCCATTGTGGCACGCAAAGCCTCATCTTACACAAGCAATGAGTACCTGAAGGGAGATTCATCCATGATAATCCATCTCTGATTCGATGCCTCTGAACTTGTTGAACACTGCTTGTTTATCCTTGACTATACTTGACCTTATATACTTGCTTGAAAGGTTCATTTGTACTCAAGCCTTTTGTTTTTAGAAGAAACGCACAGGCATGCACATGTAATTTTATCTTCACATGTTCTGATTGTTACTAGTAGACAACAATCCTTACACCACTGTCTCTTCTGTCATTTGGTAGATTCCTCAGCTGTTCCCTGAATATTGTATGTATAATTAACATGTAGTTGCAGTCTTATGTACTTGAAGATCAGTTTGTCTGGGTGTAAACTCTTTTATGTCCTTGAGTATCCTCAATACGTCTCTTCATTGTCTTCAGATAATAAAACATTGCTTTTTAAAAGACTTAGACGATCTGATTGCTCCTTCCCGCTCTTGTGAATGGCTCAATGCCACGGTTTGGAAAAGACTTTCCTATCATTTTTTAGCCATTTTGCCACACTAGACTGATTTCCCCCCCCCAAAAAAAATGTTTCTTTTCAGTATATATATTTTATTTGCCTTTTATTTCAAAAAGTTTGCTTGAATTATAATTTTTAATTTTATTCTGTTCCATGCTTTGGTTTCTTTTTTGGAACTCCCATTATATATGTACTAGAGGCCCCTTGCCCTGGCCTGTGCCCTCTCTCAATCTAGGACCCCTTGGGGGATGTCAAATAGCCAGTTTCTACCTGACCCCACAGGCCTAATCCAGGCAGGAAGGAGCCTGATCTTGTGCATTGAGCGTCTGTCCCCTGGTGGTTAGTGCACGTCATAGTAACTGGTCGACTGGTCATTCGGTTGTTTAGTCACTTAGATTTTTATATAATAGATTGAATCTTCACTGCCTGTCTTCTGTATCACTTTCTCTCTAATCTGTTTTACTTATTTCTTCATTTCATTCTGATTTAAGTTTTTCCCCTCTTTCCCATCTTCTATTTCTCTTAAGGAATTTTCTGTGGTTTATTCACTCTTGTATTCTTTCTCATTCAATCTTCATTTTTAAAATATTTTATCTCATTTTTAATTATTCTCTGAGTTTTGATAAATCTTTTTTTCAAGCCTGCTTTTTCTCTTATAGCTTCTCCATTCACGTCTGATTTTTTCTAATTCAAATTTATGTTGTTCCTTCACAGCTTCTATTATCTTATATAATAAAAGAGAAACATGCAAATTGACCGTTACCACCAGCCAATCAGAGCGGCTGTATGCAAATTAACCCGGCCAACAGCCATGGAGCTAGAGCAAACCAAAGGCTTCTGTTGCAACTGCCTGCCTAGGCTGGCTGAGCCTCTGCTCACGGCCACACCCACCAGCCAATCAGAGTGGCTGTATGCAAATTAACTGAGCCAAGATGGAGGCTGGCAGGGCGGCTCTGCACTGGGAGCCTCCACGGCCGGCCGGCATAGCTGTGCCAGGTGTGTCAGCTCAGTGGGAGGGGGGGTCTGGCCTGGGGCCTCCTCGGGGCATCCAGGAGCAGCTGTCCTGGGTCTGCTGCCTAGCTCCACCTCCGGGAGCCTCCGAGGGGTATCCAGGAGTGCCTGTCCCAGGTCCACTGCCTGGCTCCACCCCCTGGGGGCCTCCCCGGGCATGCAGGAGCACGGGGCCTCTGCAGGGTGTGCAGGAGCAGCCATCCTGCGTCTGCTGCCTGGCTTTGCCCCCCGGGGGCCTCTGTGGAACATCCAGGAACGCCTGTCCTGGATCCACTGCCTGGCTCTGCTCTGGGGGCCTCCGCAGGGTGTCCAGGAACACCCATCGAGGGTCCGCTACCTTCATCCGCCCCCCAGGGGCCTCCATAGGGCGTGCGAGAACATCTGCTGCACAGTGCGAAGAATCCAAAGCCAGTTCACTGCCCAGCTCCACCCTGGGTGTGTTTGCTCAGCAGCAGGGCCCCACCGAGGGATTCTGCACCAGCGTCCACCCCTGGCTTGCCACCTAACTCTGCGCCAGGTGTGTCCCCTCAGCGGTGTGGGCCCACCAGGCGTGTGCAATCATGGGCCCTCCGGTGGGAAACGTCCAGGCCTGCACTCACCAGCCTTCCCACCCCCCAGTGCACGAACCCTGAAGGGGCTGTGGGAGGCCTGAAAATGGCTCTCAGCCCCTCACCCAGGCTGGCCAGGCATGCTAGCAGGTGGACATCTCCCCCGAAGTGTCCCAGACTGCAAGAGGGCACAGGCCAGGCTGAGGGACCCCCACCCCCCGAGTGCACAAATTTTTGTGCACAGGGCCCCTACTTTTCTTATATTCTTATATCTACTTTGAAATATTAGTTTATACTTTTCATCTATTTTGTGGGCATACTTTTCTGATTGCATTGATTATCTATAGGAATGTTGACTGGATTCTTATAATAATGTGTATGGGATTATGGTTTTTTTCCTTATAATAATTTTGGTGGGATTTGCCTACAATTCTTTTCTGTTGCTTCTTTGAGTGAAATAAGTTTTCCTGTTCTAAAGAGAAGGTGGGCAGGTATTCTCAGAGTCATAGCACCACAGCTCCCTTTTCTGTTATTTTTGTGAAGTGCTCAGAACCGTTTGCCCTCACACTTCCTAAGATCTGCTGACTCTGCTCCCCATCCCTAATTTTTTTCCCTTTGCTCCTCTTGTCCCTAACCTGACCAATTTGGATTCTACTTACAGAAGTCTGTGTTCCCTGAGGGAATCATCTTATAAGAAAGATTTGGATAATTCATAGCAAAAGTTCATAGGTTAGATTTCTCTGGCGACATCAATCTTACCCATGAATTCTAGTCCAGTAGCCTCCTTCCCAGATTAGGGTGCTCTCCCTGGGTAAGCCTGCTGAACTTTCTAGTGAGTGTCTATCAGTTTGGTTATTATTACTTAGTTTATCAGAAGTTCCTCTTTTTTCCCTTCTGCTTTCTCCTAACTATGCTGATCCAGTTAATATTGTTTGATCTTTGGTATATGTGGAGATACCTTTTCCCTTAGTTTTTTGGTAGATGTTGTATATGTGTTTTTGGTTTTACTACCTTAGTTACTCTGAGATTACTTTTTATGGGTGGCTCCATAGATATTGGAAAACTATGTTATTGCCACTGTCATCTCCCATTGTCTTCCAAATACCATTTTAAGTATTCTGAAGATCACAGAAGGCTATAGTCATTTTTCTTGTTTAATTTAATTTAGAGAATTTGAATGTATATTTCCCTGTGTTTTAGGTACTATTTTATACCGTAAGGTATAAAATCATGAATAAAACTATTGATAACTCCCAAGTTCTTACAATATAGTCCCATATTTTAAATAGCACTTGATCTATAACTTTTAAATGGGAATATCTTTTTCTAATATATAAGAAAATGTTTATCTAACTAAACAATAGATTTAAAAATTATTGTTCTATCATGTATTGATCAATGCACAGCTACTAAAAAAATCAGCAAAATGCTAGGCATCATTAGGAAGGAAATGCTGAGTAAGAACAAAGATTTGGGTACCAGTTGTGTTAGATGCAAGTGACAAGAAATCACAATATTGGAGGGGAAACTTTTGCTCCAATTCTCTAACAAACTCAGCACTGCAAAGACTAGCAACTTTGCAAACAATAGGAGACAATATCGTAAACATGGTGTTCTCATGGTGACTACCTTTAACAGTGGCTGGAGCATCAGCCACACATTCTTCTTCAAGTATAACCCCCACCCACTGGCCTAATTAAACCAGGAACACCAGAATAGAGAAAAGTACATGGTGTTTTCACAAGTGCAGATTCAGAATAAATAGAAAAAAATGAAAGTTTTCTTCGTACAGGCTAGAGTTGAAATAGGGAACTCAGTGAATCAATATAATTTATTAACTGTGGTGATAATCTATAAATCAATAGTTGGACAATCTACTAGTATAATGAGGCTCTAATAAGGGGTATTTGATTTCTGCTCCTGCATTAACAACCTTGAAGCTGCTGTTGGAATATATTTTGAGCTGAATGGAGCATGTGTCTCACCCCTATATCCCATGTCTTATGCTCAGTTAATATTCCATGGATGAAGTAAGACAGAAAATCTTATGAGAATAGAAAAGGTAGCTTAATATTATACCTCCTCCCATCAGCTCTGAGAGCCTCTTCAGAAAAGCCAACTAGCATCTTTCACACTCTATCATTCTCCTTGAACATAAAAATCTTCAACATAGGGATGACAGAAAAAGAGCATATTTCAAAGGCAAAGGTATCTTTGGTGACTTTTTTTTCTGGCTCAAGGGGACAAAATCACTTGAGGAAATGAGCTGACAGATCAACAAGGTTCCAAATCATTCTGAAGTCAGTACTGAAATTAACTTACTCTCACAAACTACCAAAATATTTATAGCAATTTTTCCAAAGCCTAATGCATATAGAAAGTAATTTTTTACAAATAGCAATTAAATACATCATCGATGTTAATTATAATAATTTGCATTAGTAGACAGGAAGTAATTTTAGATTTCTTAGCCAAAGATCACAGACTGCTGACTATGTCTTATACTTTAGGTTCAAAGTATATCTTCAGTCATGCAGCATGAGGATCAAGTGGCTGATATGACTTTGGGAATTTATGACTCATTCATTTGTCTAGTTATCAAACTTCTAAGGAGACAATTTATAAAGATTTGAGCTCCATTTGAACCTGTTAGAACTACTTTGCTTAGATAAGGAGAGAATAGACCTATAGTCTAATCTTGATTCTCCTACTTTCTATCTGGTAACCCTGGGCAAGATTCTTGACCTTGGTGACCCTTCATCTATAACATTGGAACAAAGAGAATCATTTTAGTTTCCTCTATACTCTTTTAATGTTATGTCTATCTCTATATAACCTTCTGATTCCAGCATACTGACCCTTAACGAACAGGATCAGCCATCTTGAAAATCTGGCTATGAGGGATACTTGGTGAGCTTAGTCCAAATCCTTGCCTTCATTGTGAAAGCATTTCAAAGCCATCTTCCTGTACAGAGACAGTTTTCTGGGTTGGAAGGAATCGTTCTTTCCTAATTGAAACAATGGAGTTAATTAGTGAGAAAAAAATGCAATTCCCCAAATTAGGCTCTGGCAAGGACATTTTGATTCAGAATTGCCAAGAAATTCTTAATGGTCACAGAAAGGCCGTTTCTACACTAAGCAAAGCAAAATGTTCCTTGGCAAAAGTTCCATGGAGTAGTGACAATGGAGGTATTTTCTCAAAACATCAAGCCACACACTGGAGTGTTAAAACAATAATGGCCAAAAAACTTATTGTATATGTATTTCATTTTATCATAGAAAAAATTTGTTAAAATATAGAATCACTCAAAAATAGTTATTTAGGCTATAATAGCAACCATTTTACCTATTAAGGTACTGCCAATAACTCTTCTTTAAAAAAAAAGTACAACCTCACTGGCCTTGGTTTACAAACGTATCTCATCTTAAAGGAATGAGTACAGAGAAGTGTATGTGTTCTCAGCAGCTTTTTTGTGGCAGTAATAGCCCTCAAGCAGGATTTAATGCATAGACTATGATGACTTTCATAACACTTAATAGTCCTATGTTATATGTGAGCACTATATGAAACTTTAAGGAGATACAAGAGAGTTATACCTTCTAGGGAACTGATCGTCTATTTAAGGAGACAAGTAATATAATTCATGATATGCAGGTTATGAATTAAAGATTCCCAATCTTTTCCTAAGAGTCCCTTTTTCATTTTCCTCAAGTCTTACAATTGTAAGCTATAATAATATCTCTTACAATCAAACACATAAGACTTTGAAAGCAATCAGATATTTAAATCTTGCCATGGGAGGTTATGGAACAGTACAATGTAAAATGGAAAAAACTATTTAAGGTGGAAGAGATTATAGGAAGAATCAGATGAGGCTGGTTTACTTCAAGTCTCATCTAAGTTCTCCTCATGGGACCAGAGGACCAGGCGAGAAGTATTACTTTCAGGGGTGATGTCAGGTCAGAAGAGATTACTGAGTAGATTTGCATGCTGCATAACTAGAAGGAGAGATCAAGGAAAGAAACCAAAGACCTAAGGCAGAGAAGTGAGGCCAGGTGAGGCTTGGCTTCAAGGGAGTGGAACACGAGGCAAGGAGCTGCTAAGAGCAGAAACCAAGATGGCAGCATAGGTGAACACCGGAATTGCGGCCATGCACAACTATTTTAAAACAACAACAAAAAGAAAGAACAGACACCACCCAAACCCACAGGAAGGCTGGCTGAGTGGAAATTCTACAACTAGAAAGAGACTGAGACTCAGAAGAGGTGCGGAAAT
Source organism: Murina feae (assembly GCA_004026665.1). NCBI lineage: Eukaryota > Metazoa > Chordata > Mammalia > Chiroptera > Vespertilionidae > Murina > Murina feae. The sequence continues at coordinate 80,892 of PVJC01000909.1, read as the reverse complement.
AAAGTGCAGAGGTACAGAGGCACACACGAAGGGGCTGGCGGAAAGGGCTCACGGAAACGGCTGGAACCATTTCGTACCAGAGGGAGGCTCCCGATGGCTCTGAACTCCAGTTCCAGGCAAGTTTCTGGGGACTCAGACTCATACAGGGAGGAGCTGGACTATCTAGCACCATCTGGCGCTGGGAAAAACTCCAGAGCAGCTTGAGAACCGGTGCCTCTTAGGGCAGGGCTGAGAAGTGGCCATAGCTGGTTTCTCTGCCCTGTAGACTCCCCGAGACCTCACCCCACCCAAGCTATGCACAGAGGCTTTTGCATATAAAAGGCTGGGAAGCACCAGGTAGAAGCTAAAAATAGCACCTCCTTGGAGATACAAGTGCCAGCGTACCCAGGGGTGTTGTACCAAAGCCCTACTGAAACAACTCTTGCCCCATAAGGGTGTCTCCAGCACAGAATTTTCCCACTATAGACACAGCTGATTCGCATAACCAAGTGGCTTGGAGGTCATTTCCTCTCAGTGATCACCTAACACAGAAAGCCACTCTATCAACCCAGGGAAGCAGCCAAAATGCAGAGATAGAGAAACAGATCACAAATGACAGAAATGGAGGAAAGCAAATGACTGGATATAGAGTTCAAAACCACGGTTTTACGGTTTTTCAAGAATTTTCTAGAAACTGTCGATAAATTTAGTGAGACCCTCAATAAATCTAATGAGACCCTCAAGGATATGAAAAAGGACCAACTAGAAATTAAGCATAGATTGATTGAAATAAAGAATATTATATAGAGATTCAACAACAGATTAGAGGAATGCAAGAATCAACTCAAAGAATTGAAATATGAAGAAACAAAAAATACCCAAATGGATAAGCAAAAAGAAAAAAGAATCAAAAAATATGAAGACAGTGTAAGGAGCCTCTGGGACAACTTCAAGCGTACCAACATCAGAATTATAGGGGTGCCAGAAGAAGAGAGAGAGCAAGATATTGAAAACATATTTGAAGAAATAATGTCAGAAAACTTCCCCTACCTGGTAAAAGAAATAGACTTCCAAGTCCAGGAGGCGCATAGAACCCCAAACAAAAGGAATCCAAAGAGGATCACACCAAGACACATCATAATTAAAATGCCAAGAGCAAAAGAAAAGGAGAGAATTTTAAAAGCAGTCAGTTACATACAAGGGGGAACCCATACGTCTGTCTGCTGACTTCTCAACAGAAACTTTGCAGGCCAGAAGGGAATGGCAAGAAATATTCAAAGTTATGAATAGCAAGAACCTACAGCCAAGATTACTTTACCCAGCAAAGCTATCACTCAGAATTGAGGGTCAGATAAAGAGCTTCACAGACAAAAAAAAGCTAAAGGAGTTCATCACCACCCAACCAGTATTATATGAAATGCTGAAAGGTATCCTTTGAGAAGAGGAAGAAGAAAAAGTAAAGATAAAAACTGTGAACAACAAATACATATCTATCAACAACTGAATCTAAGAATCAAGTGAATAAAAAATCTGATGAACAGAATAAACTGGTGAATAGAATAGAATCAGAGACATAGAAAGGGATTGGACTGACAATTTTTTTTTGGGGGGGAGGGTGTTGGGGGTGCGGGAAGAGACTGGACAATAATCGTACACCTACGGATGAGAACAGCCGGGGGTAAGGACAGAGGGTGGGGTGGGAACTGGGAGGAGGGGAGCTATGGGGGGAGAAAAGAAGAACAACTATAATAATCTGAACAATATTTTTTTAAAAAAGGGGGGGAAAGGAGCTGCTAAGATCATAATGGGACAAACTAAAGGCAAAGGGAGTGACACAATTAGTTCAAAACTGAAATCCCCAACAATCTTAGGGTATAAGGAGGCCGAATCCTACCTAGTGCCTGCTTTGCAGCTTCAGTGCACATGTAGCATTTCAAGAATAGAAGATCATTGAACAACCACAAGTAGAAAGTCTACAAAGAGCAGAGGCAGAACAAAACACTTTAAAAATACAACCAACAACAAAGCAACCAGGTTTATATAATAGGACAAATTGGATTAACAATATTTTCACTATCCCAGCCAATGCTTTTATAACCCTTTTTAAGACGTATTTATCTGAATTCACATCATTTTTATCGTAACTTATTTTCCTCTATTGAGACCTGGATATATGGAAAACCATGTGAACTGTATTCCAAAAGTATCATTTAGATTAAAGGACATCAGATGTTACCTGGCAATTGGGACAGATGGAGTCAGGGGTAACCTAGCACTGCTTTTGCCCTATGAGATGGACCCATCCTCTGACCTCACCATTGTCTCATTGTTCTACCATTTTCATGTTCAATTGCTTTATTTTATTTGTGTGTTTTCTGTATATTCTCTGCAAATCATTCAATGAGGGACCAGTCTCTGGCTTGCAGAGTTTAGCCTTCAGGAATATTTAATGAAGCCTAAGTCACCCCAGTTAACCCTATCTGTCCCACCTTCATTTTCTACCTGAAAACCAGACTTTGATGGAGGGAAAAGTGTGATGGCTAAGGACAGAATCTAGAGAACAGATCAGGAGGGTCCCAGCTCAGCACACCCAACTTGGAGTTATAGCTTTGCTAAGTGGACTTTATGGAAATTCTAGCACTTGCACACACACACAAAATCATCAAATATGTCAGAAATGATTGAACCTGACAGTTATTAAGTTTAATGTTGAACATAACTTTACCATAAAGTCACATTTGTTTTAGTTGCTTAATATCTGGGTTCTTCAATTTAACATATATTGAACATTTACTATGTATTAAGTACTTTGTTGCCATCTTCAAAGCACTCCTAGCTTAGGGAGATTGACCCATAAACCCATGACTAAATAAAATGTAAAACTATTATTGTGAAACCAGAGGTCTGATGCATGAAGTTTGTGTAAGGCACTTAGCCCTCACAGCCCTGGCTTCATCTGCAAGGTCATCCAGAAGGTCATCTGGATGGTCATTTGGCCATCCTGTTTAATTAGCATATTACCTCTTTATTATATAGGGCTAGAACCCAGTATATTAAATTCATGCACAAGGTGGAGAGGGGGGCTCCTTCAGCCGGCCTGCACCCTCTCCAATCTGGGACCTCTTGTCCAACTGCTTGTTTCAAATTGGCAGTCAGACATCCCTCTTGCAATCCAGGACTTCTGGCTCCTAACCACTTGCCTGCCTGCCAGTCTAACAGCCTAAATGCCCTCCTTTGCTGGCTTGATCCCCCTAACTGCTTTTCCCTGCTGGCCTGATCCCCCTAAGTGCTCTCCCCTTCCAGCCTGATTCCCCTAACTGTTCTCCCCTGCCAGCCTGATCACCCCTAACCACCTCTGCCTTGGTCCTGCCACCATGGCTTTGTCTGGAAGGATGTCTGGTCTAATTAGCATATTACCCTTTTATTAGTATAGACTAGAGGCCCAGTGCACAAAATTCATGCACAGAGTGGGGGTGGAGGGTGGTAGGGGTGTCCCTCAGACCAACCTGCACCCTTTCCAATCTGGGACTGCTGGTTCCCAACCTCTCGCCTGCCGATTGCCCCAACCACTCCCCTGCCAGCCTGATCAATGCCTAACTGCTCCTATGCTGGCCTGATTACCCCTAACTGCCCTCCCCTGCCAGGATGGTCTCCCCCAACTGTCCTCCCCTGCAGGCCTGGGTCTCCCCCCAACTTCCCTCCTCTGCCAAACTGGCCCCCCCAACTGCCCTTCCCTGCAGGCCTGGGTCCCTCCCAACCGCCCTCCCCTACAGGCCTGGGTCTCCCCCAACTGCCCTCTTCTGCCAGCCT
>PVJC01000909.1:0-77003 GCA_004026665.1 Murina feae | reverse complement strand
ATTACTCTTTTATTAGATAGGATAAGTAAATGAAGAAATAGAGAGAGATATATAATTCTGTGAGTACACAGTTAAAGAAACAGTTTTTAAATTATACTGGTTCCTACATGTAAGAAAGGAAAAAAAAAACCAACAAGAATAAAGAAAATATTGGTTCTTCTATATTAAGTTATTTCATCATCTGATCTATCAGACTTAATCATTCCTACTTATTTTTTAGGCCTGAAGATCTTTACATTGTATATTACTCTATACATACACTTTCTAATAAGTTGCCCTATTCCAAGATCACAGCAGCCTTCTGAGTTAGGCTGTGGGAGCGTACACCCATTCTACAGATGTGATCACAAAAGAAGAGATATGTACTGGAGTCTGGGAATCAAAGCCAGTGAAGTCTGAAGTAGGACTAATTCTGTGCCTGAGTTTCCCTTGTTAAGAATTGCAGGGAGAAAAACAAAACACTGTTTGTCCAGAGTCTGAGCTGTGAGCACAGATTACCTCCCTCTGCCATGATAGACCATCACACCAATCTCACCCGGCCCAGCTTCTGTTAAATGCTGCCTGCTGCCCCAGGTTTTAAATTATTTAAATAATTAACAGGCTATAGATGTAATGCTGTGAATGGCCTTATGATCTGGGAAGGCAGTTACACCTTTGGAGATCTTTAGCAAATAAACTGAAAACTCGGCTGTGTGAATTTTCTCTCTGCCATAATTAGCAGCAGATGGACGACTTTTATGGAGCCACCTGTCAGCAGGAAGACACTCCTTACAGTTTCTAGTTTCTAGAAGGAGCAGGATTAAAATAGACCAGGGCCCTTTGCTTCAAGTACTCTTAAGGGTTTAAGGGTCCCAGATGTAATCGGATCTGCCAGAGACTGACAGGATTCAAGAGTCAACCGCTCCTTGAGGCGCTGGCTCACCTGTAAGGTATGAGGCAAGAATACGACAGAACATTGTTTCTCAGCAAGTTTGGGCAGCTGATCATTTCTGAAAACTTGGAGAGCAAGCCGGGAGCCAGCCTGTGCTGAAACGTTCCATTTTATTAACCTTTTTATCCAATTTGAAAATACAAATAGAGCTCTCAGGGTGTAATTAGTGGCAATGGCTCTTAATACCTGCTTTCCAAATTTGACCTTAATGGACATTCATTAAAATGGGCTCTGACTTCATAGCCGCGTTAGCAGAAAATGGAAAAGTCCATCTATCACTGTCAGCTCCCATTTTCTGCGTAATCATTCCTGGAAGAAAGAGGCCCACAAGTGTGCACAGGGGTGGTAGATGTAGCTGAGGAGTAATTGCAGAGTTACACCAAGAGCTGGCGCTTGAGTTTCCCTGAAGATCAGTGCCGCCTTGACAGACCTGGCCCCAAGTACTCACCCCAAGTCAGACAGGGTACAAGAAGGTGCTTCTTCTTGGCTTTGCTGTGTGAGCTGAGGGGAGTCACTGCATAAGTCTGTGCTTTTATTATATCTATAAAAAGAGGGGTGATAATAATGCCACACCCGCTGCAGAAAGTTCTGTGAGGACTAACTGGAATAATGTATGCAAAAATGCCTTGAAATGCATAAATTGCTATGTAATTGCAAAGATTTTGTTCTGTTTTAAGAATGACAGCATCAATGGCATTGGGGGAGGGCCGAATAAAACAATCATACGTTTTGATGAGTCCACTCAGATAGGATGTACTGATCCTACTTTGTAAACTAAATGGTGGGCAGTTTCCTTATACCAGAATGCAGTGAACAAGACAGGTGAGGGGTGAGGCAGCTGCCTCCTGCTGAACTATCCTGAGGCTGATAGGAACGTGTGCTCTTCATGAAAGTACAGGTGAGAGGAGATGCCAGACCTGGGCACCTGAGCTCTGAGCCCTAAGTGACTGCAGAGAGGAAAAAAGTGCTGGGCTAGGGTCAGAAGATGAGGGACCCTGCCCAGCTCTCTCACATACACTCACTGTCATCTTCCCACCTGTGACTTCACCACTTTCTGAAATCACCTGAAAGCAACAGATGTTTTGTGGGCCAGGTGCAGGGCTAAGGGAAGAATGGGTATTGAGGGAAGGAGTTAGGACAAGTTGGTTTGTATTTAAATAGGCCCCAGAAGAAGATTCTTGAGGCAGATATTGACATGACGCTTCACAGAGATTCACTTGCTCAATCCATATATTTCCTAACTCCTGTGTCAATAAAGAATTAAGACCCACATGAACAGAACGGTTCCCTGTGGAGTCTGAAAGAGGTAGATAGATGTTGGACAAATTAAAGGCAAAACGGCTTTACACAGTGGGTGGTCAAGTGAAGGAGCTAAAATACTAAAGAGTAGGTGCAGGATCTAAATTCACCTAAAAATCTCCAGGGTGGATTTTTCATTCAGTTTAATTTGGATAATTGGAGAGGCATCTGTTCTAAGTAATGCTGCCAGAACCTCATTGGATGTGAGATTTGTCTGAAGCTTTGATGGTCTCTGCAGCCTTTCCAGACACAGTTTCAGCCTCCATTCCTCCATCCACGGAGCACTCGTGTATGAGGCCCTGTACCTAGTGTTTGCATGAACCTTACTGATTTTATTTAATCTTCTTAAGGAAACCATATGGAAAGTTTTTATGGCTCCAGTTTTACACAGGAGGAAACTGGAGCTTTAACAAGCTAAGTAACTTAACCAAAACCAAAAGTCAGGATTTAGCTACCCTGGGTCGCAATCCAATGCTTTTTCCATCACTGCACAGGTGATTCCAGCAAAAGGGCTCTCCCTTCCAAACAGCCAATGTTTAACAGCAAAGCTATTTCTTATATTTGCTAACATGCAGTGGTTTTTGTTAGTTTCTTGGTCATTACACATATTTCAATATAGCTTTCTATCATGTAAAGACAGTATTATTTTGTAATAAAGATACTACTGATCATCATTGCCTCTCCAGAGCTTAGTATTAAAGGGAACATTTACAAATGTTTGATGAATGAATGAAGGATGGAAAGAAGCTTAGACTCAAGGTTGCAGAAGCACCTGGAGTGGTGCTGTGGGGTGACGCTGAGATGAACCAGGCCTGAGGTATGTTCTGGCAGTGACCACTTGCAAGACCCTCAGAAGGTATGCCACAGCTGCTATGCTTTGGGTTTGTGGTCCCTCCAAGCCAGGACAGAGAAAGACAGAAACCATCACATTGCCAGGGCACAGCTGAACTCATGCAGAGCCCCTGGTTTGCCTTCATCATTTCTTGGGAATGTTCCTTCCCAACTCCTTCTGATGGGGTCTGTGTTTTTAACTGACAAGCATTTTTCTCCATGGTACAAAAATAGCTGAATTTGACATATTGTGCTCATTTCAATAAAATGACAACTTCAGTTTACAAAAGGATGGTGCCAACTTCAGACTCAAACATCTTTGTGTAATGGCAGCATCTAAATGATGCCAAACACAGTCCAGAAACCTGTCCCTTCAATTGATGACATTTGTCGTGGTGGAAGAAAAGAAGGAAGTAGCCTTTACTGAACCCCAACCCTGGGTCTAAAAATTAATATATTTTTTCATTTAAACCTGTGAGGATGACATTATTGTCCCCATTTTAAAGATAAGAAATTGAGACTTGGGATGGTTATCTCACTTGGCCAAGATTGCTAATCAGTGAGTGGTAGATGTGGGATTCAAACCAGATCTGACACCACAGAGGAAACTTCTTCCAAACTCTAAGATGACACAGATGACAAAAGAGAGCCCAGATGTGTTAAGAAGGCACTGGGGAAGGCTTCCCTGGGGAAGGATAGAGGAGTATTTGGGTCCCATCTGTCACAGAGATTCTACATTCGGGACCAGGAGCTGTGCAGAATGGTCTGGAGTTTGTGCTAACAACGGGGTCACTCTGGGAATAGCTGCATCACCTTTAGCCTTCATGTACTTAACCTGTGAGGGATGGGGCAGGGATGCGGCATTCAGAATTATTACAATTCCTTCCCTCTCCTCTCTACCAGGGAGACCACCCCGTTTCCAAGTTCAGAAAGTGGATGAGGAGCCTCCATGCCCATAGTACTTATTGCTAAGTTGGTGCTTCCTAAGAAAGTATAAAGGCTTCTTCATATTTGATTGGCGTCATCTGCCATCTTGACCTGAAACTGACAGCCTGACCAAAGGTCCAGCTCCAGCTTCAGCCTTGGAGGAGGAAGATGTTAACAGCAGATGAGAAAGAACTGAATAAAGCAAGGCCTTAGGCCCAGGCTGTTCTGTTGAGTGGAAGGGAGCTGAAACAACCAAGATGAGCTGAGCAGATGCTCAGCTCCATAACCACCCAAGGTGTGGAGGCCATATGAGGGATCACAGTCTGGGGCAGGGTCTCTGATGAGATGTTAGCACCCTTTAGATAAGCAATCTGTGCTCTGAAACTCCCATGACACACTACTCATGTCCTTCCCCTTTTCTTCCAGGAACAAGTCCAAATTGTTCTCCCAAAGCAAGCGGAGGGGGAATTTATCTTTTACGCAGAAGATGTTGCCTCTGAGCTCTCTTGATTCCTACTCCTTAGAAAGTCACAGGTGAAACTTTCATCTTGTCCAGACATTGAAGTGACACATTATTGTACATCTCTGCCACTGTCATTTTGGCCAAGATCTTTGCATTGGAAATGTTCTGCTCAGCCTCCAAAAATGCAAAGGAGATAAGGTCTTGAAAAGCTGGTTGGCTCCTTTCCTCCAAATCACATCTGAGGGAGATTGAGATGAGGCGTTACCTTGTCACTGGCCTTCCGCCAAGAGACACTGACTGAGGAGCAACTCTGACATCTCCAGAGTCTGGCTCCTGTGGGCATGCCCCTGCCCCAGCCTCCTGAAGCATCCTCTGGGAGACGCTTCTCCTGGACTCCTTGGAGCTTTGGGGATTGTCCTACTGGGTCCTGGATCTCCCTCCCAGCATTCCAAGGGTGTCCTCTGCCAAACTGCAGAAGCTGATTACTTATCCATAAAACATGAGATTTGCAGAGAGGGCGGTTGAGAGGCAGACCAGGGGAGAAAAGGAACGTTGGTGAAAGGGAGCATAAATAGTTAATTTGATGATGATTTAGAATGACTCTGGTTGCTGTTTGAGATGAAAAAGCTGCAGGGACTTCGGAAAATACTGAAATAGGGCCTCACACAGGCATTTCATTTAGATTTAATAAGACTGATTATTAAGAGCATATTTCATGACGATTAAGAATTCTGACATCCTCCCATCCACCAACTTTAATGTGCGCCACAAAAATTAAAATACTTATTTATACAACTAAAGTGCTAACAAGTTCACTTTGAGAAATTCTCTGAACTTGCATAGGCTTTCACTTTTTAGAGAGGAAGGAGAAAGATTCTGAGATGGTAGGATCTAGGAACCAGAGGGAAACTTAGGAGAATCACAAGTCCCATACCTCTGCCTTAGTTATGTCCCTCCATGACCTGATAAACACACACATGTGCACACTGGTGAACACATATCTGTGCATGTCAGTGGCCACCTTATTTCTGAGGCATTCTCTAGCTTCTCAGAGTTGGGTGCACTGTTGCCCATCTACCCTACCCGTCAACCTATCCATTACCTCCAACCTGTTCTTGATCTGATTTTAGTTTGAAGCAAAAGAATTGAAATAAGCCACTCCCTCCTTAAGGGAACTCCTAGAAGAGAGAGATTTCTGCATCCCCAATCATCATGCCACTTCCCTTGCAAGAAACCTGTCTTGCTGCCTCCATTTTCCCATATACCAGGAGCAAGCTGTGAGGGCTCATCTCTGCCCCATTCATACCCAGTGATCAGCTGGCTTTCTGAACTAATACACAGCTTGAAGATCATCCTAAACCTCAACCCACTTTACTATACCCTAGTTCTTTATGTCTCTCCCAGGAGCTGGCTTCATATCTCCTTACACCCCTCGAAAATGGCTGGGCCCTGCCAGGAATGGACAGATCTTCACCCACATGCTCTGGCAAGGGCTAAAGAGAGGGCCACTAATAGATACAGCCCAGGATTGAATACCTGTCCTGCCTATCATGGGCTGTGGAATGAAGGGAACTTCCTGAAAGTCTGAGTTTCAAATTCCCCTGTGAAAATGGTGCCTTCCTCACAGGGCTGCTGCAAGAATTAAACAAGATGATGCACAAAGCCTCCTGATATACAATAAGCATTCCACAAAGGGTACCTATTAATGCTACTAATTCCATATGCACCCTGTCTTGCTTAGTGTTCATTGTTCTACCCTTTGCTGAGTAAATTTTGTAACCTTTTCCCCACTTTTCCATTAGAATCTTTTCTATAAATGAATTTCATTTTTCACTGAGTGCCTACGTTCCCAGGGCAGGTAGCCACTGGCTTTTGTTCCCTTCCAATAATACTTTTATTATGGTATTAAGATATTTCTTTGAATAATACATTGCACCTGTGTTTTTAATTTTTCAAATAAATATTTCAACCTGGCAATGAAAAAAAAAAAAACTTCCCTGGATTTGAAAACATTTCTCTAGTCACTATCCAAACCCATCCTAGTGTCCTGCCAGCTTCACTATGTAGCCATTACCAAGGTCTCAGCATGCTGTGCTCTCTAGGATCTTTCCCCTTAGTGATTCCTGTTCCCCGTCTGCAAACCCTAGGCCCTAGCATTGGCTCAAACATCTCGATGTCCCACTAGGAACACATGGAGTAGAAACTCAGTACATGTTGGCTGTTGACAGTGGGTGTCTTAAGATGGGATTTCATCTCATAACCCTGCCCCTGGTGTGTCAATTTCAGTAGTTCTCCCACTATTTGTTCCCCTCCTTCTCTGATCATTGCTTGTTCCTTCTGTGCATAGTGTGAGTGTCCATTTTGCCTCCATCTATGCCTCTATGCATCCACTGGTCTTCTCAGGCCTCAGTTAGTCTAGCTGGTGGCATCTGGGACTGTAGTGGGTTGAATGGTGGACCCCAGAAAGGTATGTCTGTGTCCTAACCCCCAGAACCTATAAATGTGAAATGGCTCTTCACTGGCATAATGAAATTAAGGATCTTGAGATGGGTCATCCTGCATTTAGGCCCTAAATCTAATGACAGGATCCTTATAAGAGGAAGGTAGAGGGACATTTGAGACTCAGACAGACAGATGCAGAGATTGGAGATGTGCAGCCACAAGCCAAGGAACACCTGCAGCCACCAGCAGCTGGAAGAAGCATGGAAAGATAGTTCCCTGGAACCTTCGGAGGGAGCCTGCCAACATCTTGAATTCAGACTTCTGAACAACACAACTCTGAGAATATGTTCCTATTAATGTAAGCCATGCAGTTTATGGGAATTTGTCATGGCAGCACTCAGAAAATAATATAGGAGCTAAAGAAATGCTGGCCAATGGTCAGAAGCTATGATCGTGTGTAGCTATGAATCACCCCTTCTCAGCTCACAAAAGGCAGATGAAGGAAAGCAGAAGGGGGCTGAGTCAGGGCACAGGGAACAGTGCTATTGACCTTGACTCTAGGAATGACCCATTTGTGCACTTTGTAAAGAAGGCCCCTAGCCTGGCCAATGTTGCTCAGTGGTTGAGTATCAAACTATGAACCAGAAAGTCATGGTTCAATTCCCAGTCAGGGCACATGCCCAAGTTGCAGGCTCAATCTCCAGTGTGGGGTGTGCAGGAGGCAGCCAATCAATGATCTCTTTCATCATTGATGTTTCTCTCTCTCTCCCTCTGCCTTCCTCTCTGAAATCAATAAAAATACATTTTAAAATAATAAGGCTCCTACATGGTCAACATGAAGTATAACTTTTATATGTTTAGACATATGGTATGTGAGTCTTCTTTTCGGCTCTTGCTCCTACACCCATAAATGTCAGGGTGGGCTGGCTATGGAGATAGTAGCAAAGTTCAGGCTTGGAAGTCCATCCACCATGGTTTTCTCTCAATTCTGCCACTTGATAGCTTTGTGAATTGTTGTAAGTGACTTTACCTCTCTGAACTTCAGCTTTCTTATCTGTAAAATGGGACAACTACTACCTTCCTTGCAGGTGAAAACATATAAAAAGCAAGACTTGGTAGTCCTCTATGGGCACTGTTAGGCACAGAATAAGAAATGGTTTTTATTATATTTTTAATATTTTCAGGAATAGAAAACCCTATAAATTCAATTCTCCTTTTTATTGCTCCTCCTAAAGAAAACTAGAGAGAATGATAATAGAAAAAGTATTAATTCAATATTAAGCATTAAGAAGGGAGGCCCTTGAAGTAAGCATGTCAAATTCAAGGCCCACTGGCTGCAAATTTGACATGCTTACCTTGGAGTAACTCAGAGTGCACTCCACTCAGGCCACAGGGGAGCTCCTACTGTGTGATCCACAGGAACCTGCACCTGCTCTTCTCCAGCACCTGGGACAGTCCTGCAGAGGCTACCCAGAGCAACCCAGCAAATGCCTCACTTCAGGCCCCAGGAGAGTGCTGCCAGGAAGATCCGGAGCAAAGCAGTGTGCCCAGCCAGAGGCCACAGAATCAGGCTGAAAGTGTACTGCAAGAAGGATCTAGGGTGCCACCCTGCCACCAGTGCTGGGGATGCAGAGCAAATTGCATGCCAGAGGGCTCTGGATCCTCACAGGGAGTTGCACACAAAAGGAACTGTGCATACACTCCCACCACTCCGAACATCTGCAGCCGACAACCGAGGGACCAGATCTATGGGAGAAGAGGATACAACTCAGAGCAAAGACAACAAAGGCATGAGACTCAATGCAGACCCAGCCTCTGGGCTTACAATTTCTGGACCATTGCCCTGATAGGGTCTTCAAACTCTCAAGCCCCAAGCAGGGTACCCAGTGCCAGAAACAGACAGCAAAAAATGGGGAGGCAAAGAAACAACCTCCTAAGGAAGAAAAAGAGGAATCACCAGGAAAGGAAATAAATGAAATGGGGGCATGCAATATGTCAGAAAAAGAATTCAGAGTAAGGGTCATATAGTTCATAAACTGGATGGATGAGAAAATCAACAATATATGTAAGAATCAAGAGGAAATAAAAAATTATATAGCTACAATAAAAAACACAATGGAAGGTTTCAACAGTACACTAGATGCAACAGAGGACCAAATTAATGAATTAGAAGACAGGGCAGAGAAACACACCCAATCTGAACAGCAATTGTAGAAAAAAATTAGAAAGGAGGAAAGCATAAGAGAACTTTGGGACAACATGAAATGAAGTAAAATACATATAAAAGGGTTGCCAGAAGAACAAGAAGAGGAGCAAGGATTAGAAAACTTATTTGAAGAAATGACAGAAAATTTTCCTGATTTGGGGAATAAAAAGATCTCACAAGCACAGAGAGTCCCAAACAAGTTGAATCCAAAAAGACCCACACCAAACATGTGGCAATTACAATAGCAAACATTAATGACAAAGAGAGAATCTTAAAGGCTGCAAGACAGAGACAGTTACTTACAAAGGATCTCCCATTAGGTCATCAATGATTTCTCAACAGAAACACATCTGGCCAAAAGGTAATGAAATGAAGTATACAAAGTGATGCAAAGCAAGGAATTGAATCAAGAATACTCTATCCAGCAAGGCTATCATTCAAAATTGAAGGGGAAATCAGGAGCTTCACAGACAAAAAAAGACTAAGGGAATTTATCATTGCCAAGCCAGTAATGTAAAAAATGCTAAAGAGACTGTTGTAAAAAGAAGAAATAGAAAGGGAAGAAGGAAAACAAATATATATATATATATATATATATATATATATATATATATATATACACACACTAGGGGCCCGGTGCACAAAAATTTGTGCACACAGGGTGTAGGGGTCCTTCAGCCCGGCCTGAGCCCTCTTGTAGTCTGGGACACCTTGGAGAGGGGATGTCCACCTGCTGGCATGCCTGGACAGCCTGGGTGAGGTGCTGAGGGCCATTTTCAGGCTGCCTACAGCCCCTTCAGGGTTTGTGCACTGGGGGATGGGAGGGCTGGTGAGTGCAGACCTGGACGTTTCCCACTGGAGGGCCCACGATCACACACGCCTGGTGGGCCCTCACCGCTGAGTGGACACACCTGGCGCAGAGCTGGGTGGCGAGCCAGGGGCGGACGCTGGTGCAGGATCCCTCGGTGGGGCCCTGCTGCTGAGCAAACACACCCAGGGTGGAGCCGGGCAGTGGACTGGCTTTGGATTCTTCCCACTGTGCAGCACATGCTCCCACATGGCCTGTGGAGGCCCCTGTGGGTGGATAAAGGTAGTGAACCCTGGACGGGTGCTCCCGCATGCCCCCAAGGAGGCCCCTGGGACAGAGCCAGGCAGCAGACCCAGGATGGCTGCTCCTGGATGCCCCGAGGAGGCCCCGAGGAGTCCCTTAGGTGGCCCCAGACCGGACCCCCCCACACACTCAACTAACACACCTGGCGCAGCTATTTCTGCCACGGAGGATCCCAGTGCAGAGCTGCCCTGCCAGCCTCCATCTTGGCTGGATTAATTTGCATACAGCCGCTCTGAATGGCTGGTGGGCGTGGCCATGAGCAGAGGCTCAGCCAGCCTAGGCAGGCAGTTGCAACAGAAGCCTTTGGTTTGCTCTAGCTCCATGGCTGGTGGCCTCCATCTTGTCTAGGTTAATTTGCATGCAGCCACTCTGATTGGCTGGTGGGCGTGGCCCTGAGCAGAGGCTCAGCTAGCCTAGGCAGGCAGTTGCAACAGAAGCCTCTGGTTTGCTCTAGCTCCATGGCTGGGCTAATTTGCATTCAGATGCTCTGGTTGGCTGGGAGGCGTGGTTTGGCTGGTGGGCATGGCTTAGGTGTCTCAGGTAATGGTCAATTTGCATATTACTCTTTTATTATATTAGATATATAAAACTATATATATAAATACACACATATATAACTATAACTATAACTATAACTATAACTATAACTATAACTATAACTATAACTATAACTATAACTATAACAACTACGGGGGGGGGCTGAGTCAGGGCACAGGGAACAGTGCTATTGACCTTGACTCTAGGAATGACCCATTTGTGCACCTTGTAAAGAAGGCCCCTAGCCTGGCCAATGTTGCTCAGTGGTTGAGCATCAAACTATGAACCAGAAAGTCATGGTTCAATTCCCAGTCAGGGCACATGCCCAAGTTGCAGGCTCAATCTCCAGTGTGAGGTGTACAGAAGGCTAAGAGACATGTGAAAATATGCTCAAAGTCACTAATCATCTGAGAGATGCAAACAACAATGAGATACCATCTTATGCCTTTCAGAATGTCTACCATCAGCACATCAACAAAGGACAAGTGCTGATGAGCATGTGGAGAAAACAAAACCCTCGTGCATGCTGGTGGGAAGGCAGATTGGTGCAGCCACTGTAGAAAACAGTATGGCGTTTCCTCAAAAAATTAAAAATGGAATTCTCACTTGACCCAGTAATCCCACTTCTAAGAATATAGCCCAAGAAATCAGAAACACCAATCAGAAGGGACATATGCACTCCTACGTTCATAGCAGCACAATTTACAATAGCTAAGATTTTGAAACAGCCTATGTGTCCATTACATTTAAAAAACTGTGGTATATCTACACAGTGGAATACTACACTGCTGTATAAAAGAAAGAACTCTTACCATTTGCACCATCATGGATGAACCTGGAGGTCATTATGTTAAAGTGAATTAAGCCAGGCAAGAAAGATAAACATCACATGATCTCACTCACTTGTGGGATATAATGAACAACATAAAGTGATGAATAAAAATAGATCCAGAGACAGACACACATTGAACGGACTGTCAAACCTCAGAGGGAAGGCAGGGGAGAGTGTGAGTGTGGGGGGAAGAGGGGAGAAGTAAGAGATCAACCAAAGGATTTGTATGTATGCATATAAGCATAACCAAAGGACACAAACACTAGGGGGTTCAGAGCATGTGCTGGGGATTGGGGATAGCCAGGGAGAGGTCAATGGGGGGAAAGGAAACATATGTAATACTATATGTAATACTTTAAACAATAAAGAATTTTTTAAAAAAAGAAGGGAGGCTTTGTAGGTTGTACCCATGGTCATTATCAAGAGCCATAAATCATGGAATGTTAGACCAGACAGGTCTGACTAGAAAGGTCTGTAGAAACTGTCTACTTCAAGCCCTTTATTGTGCTGATGGGGAAACAGACTCAGGAGAAAGGAGTTTTCCCACTTCATTCAGTGTATTTTCCTAAGTTGGTTTAACCATCGGGCCTCCTGATCTCCTGGCCTAACTTCATTTTATTCCATCAGATTGTGGTGGTGCCACAGCCACTGGGCACGGCTCTCTCCTGAGGAGGGAGGGAATTTGTGTCTGGCAAGTTAAGGCCATGTTAACACACAAATTCAGCTGTGTGAGCTCATGTCCAAAAAATTGTTTAAGACTTGCTTCATGTCCCAGTGAAAAGGAATGATTAAAATTTCTTTTGAAGCATACAGAAAAATGTTGTTTCTTTATAATTTACATCAAAGACTATTGTGAGTGAATTATCTTGGTTTCATCCCTTCAAATGTCAGCCCAGATGACCCATATCTGTGTGGACTTGTGACTATAAGGTCATAATGACATTTG
Organism: Murina feae; assembly: GCA_004026665.1. NCBI lineage: Eukaryota > Metazoa > Chordata > Mammalia > Chiroptera > Vespertilionidae > Murina > Murina feae. The sequence continues at coordinate 64,478 of PVJC01000909.1, read as the reverse complement.
AAAGAATGCGAGAAAAGTGCTTCCACATTTAAAGTGTGATCAAAACATTTCATTTCGTGAGTCACAATATTTATCATTTTAATATTAATAATGTCATTTTGCATGAAGCACCATACAAGGAATAGTCCTATTAGGACTGCAAAGATTTCCACGATGGTAAAAAGGGTAAAATATTCAGAATGTCAGAGAGAGACAACCAGCAGTGTCACTAACACAGAATCTAATTTCTTTTTCTTTGCAAATACTTAAGGCAACCGTGCATTCCCAAACACAGGGGCAGAAAATGACAAGGAAAGGGAGCAATTTATTTATGAGTCATCTATCCTGAAAGTCAATAAGTAAAATTTACCCAAAAGGTACTGTGGTTTATGGCTCACAGCCCTGTAAATTAAGCTTGGTGGGATTCTTCCAGCACGCTTAGAACAAATCCCTCTGAATTAGGGGCTGGTCCAAAAGAATGTGTTGATAGCATTTCCCACAGTCTGATATCACATGCTTAGCAGTATCTTGATATGCAGGATGAAATGGAAATAGAGAGAAACATTAGCCCAACAAGCTGTGTTGGTGGGAAAACAGAAGTATCAGTCTCAGTAGGAACAGGGCTTTTTAAAGAGCTTCCCAGGACAGGTTGTTGAAAGCTTGGCTGTGTGGCAAGGTGGCTATAAACACAGGTATTAGACTCAGACTGCCTGAATTGGAATCACAGATTTAGTACTGACTGGCTATGAGAGGATAGGTAAATTAGCCTGGCTCTCCGCCTTGATTTCCTCCTCTAGACAATAGGAATAATAGGGTTGTCATGAGAATTAAATGAGATAGAACCTGTGAAGTGTTTAGTGCTCAATAAACATTAGGTATCATGATTCTGATTATTTTGGCCTCATCCCATTCTCCTCCAAGGCCATATGAGTAGGGCAGACAATCTAACTTGATAGCTGGCATTGTCACCTACCCACTGAAATATCTCTTTTTCCGCTTCTTTGTAAAATTAGAATAATGCAAAAGATATGGTACTTGCCTGGCCTGCATGGTTCAGTGACTGAGGGTCGACCGATGAACTAGGAGGTCACAGTTCAATTCTGTGGGCTCAATACCCAGTGTGGGGTGTACAGGAGGCAGCCAATCAGTGATTCCCTCTCATCATTGATGTTTCTATCTTTCTCTCCCTCTCCCTTCCTCTCTGAAATTAAAGAAAAAGGCATGGTACTTGAAAACAAACCCAAATTCAAATTTTAGTCCTGCCACTTATAAGTAGCACGCCCTCACATATCTATAAACCAGATAGATTAAAGCTTTATTTGTAGGGTTGTCATAAAGGTGGGTAATATGCTGCAGGTGGCATGTCCTGTATGTACAGATACTCAATGAAAGCTGCTTCCCACCTACTTCCTTCCTTCCTTCAGCCACTGCAAAGGGAAAATTCTTCCTTGCCTTTCACACAGTACACATAACATTTTAAAGTCATATTACAAATATAGAGAAAAATCTCAAAAATCTCCAAACAATTCTTAGGACATTTCATCTTCTTCATATCTTTACCTTCAGAATGTGTCCTAGGAAGAAACACTTAGCATGTATTTTGGCATTATTTTCATGGCTTATTTCTAACTCTTATTCCAGCCTCCAATGTATGCTTAATGACACCTTCACAGAATGGATACTGACTTCTGCAATGGTTCAAGCATTTGATATCTTCTAGGCACATTCTCCATGCTCAAGAATTGCTAAACCCATGAAGACATTTAAATTTTTTCCCACAAGATAAGAGTTCAAAAGTTCAGGATTGTTTTAGTTACCAACCACACTGACAAGAGATCTCAGACTCGAGAAGTAAATGTTGCTATCACTTAAAATAGGATTTTCAAATGCTTAATAAAGTGTAGCTTCCATTTGCTTGCTCAGGAAACTCCCTGAGCATCACAGCCTCATCTGTGAGTGATGGCAAGAGGGGAAGGGAACCTCTGGATCTCAGTGCTTTCTGGGGGTTAGGAGGCTATATCCTTCAGTTCATTGGAAATCAAGATGACCAACCCCAATATAAAGTGAAGATTTAGGACAGCCCATGTCAAAGGTGGACTGAAATGATAGTTTCTGCCACAGCAACTTAGGTTTCTGATTAGGCACCCAGCAATCTTTGTTAAAAATTCAACTAGAAATAGAAACCAGAGACTAGACATGATTGGGGAGTTATGACTCAAGCTGTAGGTAAAATCATGCTACAATCTTAAAAGCTCTGACTTCTCACTCCATAAAGCCTAACTCTTCTAGCACAGTATTTCAATTCTTCATGGCTTGGCCTTGCTTAACTTTTCCAGTCATTCTCCAAACACAGGAAGCTTCCATCGTAACTACCACTCACCATTCCCAAGGCACTGTGTAAATGCCTACTCTTTCGTGTTTTTCATCTTCAGCTGTTTCCATAAAGATCTTTCCTCTCTTTAACAACTGAGCCCCTATTCATCCTCCAAATATTAGCTCCAAAGCCACCTACTATGTGAAATATTCCCTAATCTCCCCAATCAAAATGGCTTGTCATGTTCCTGACTTGATACTGAACTTAGGATAAAGACCACAGCCCAGTCTGACTTACAAAGCTCCCCATAGCCTGGCCTGGACTCATTTTTCCCAGTGCACTTTGCTCTCTCTCTCTGGATTCCAGTCTCATTGAACTTCCTTTTATCTACTAGTACTAACAGGCTCCAGGCTATTCCCTGCCACTGGACCTTTGTTCATGCTGTTCCTAGTGTCTGGCATTTCCTTCCTGTCTTTACCCTTTTCACCTTGTTAACTCCCATTTTTCCTTACCAGGAGCTGTTTCCTTAGGAAAGTCTTCAGAGATCTCTCTGACAAGGTCAAGTATCCCCTGTAATATTCTCTTATCATACTATGTCTCTCATCTTTAGAGCTCATAGTTTAGTTATAGTTTGACATTTGTGTATGTATGTGTGATGACTTTAGTCAGTTTCCACACTAGCCGTGAACCCTGTGTTTGCTTGCCAATGGATCCTCGGTACACCATGCAGTGCTTGGCACATGATGGGCACACCATTAACATGTCAGATAAGTAAATGTAGAGACCTAAGGACGCCAGGGAAGGCTCAGTCTTGTATAACATTAGTGTTATACTACAGCTCTAACAATGCAGGGGCCACAGTTCTATATCATTTCCTTTTTACTGCTTACTAGAGGCCCGGTGCATTAATTTGTGCAGAGGTGGGGTCCCTCAGCCTGGTGAATGATCAGGGCCAATCAGGGGGACTGGCCGGCCTGGGGAAGGGACCAGAGGAGCTTGGCCAGCCAGGGGAGGGAACACAGGAGGTTGGCTGCAGGGGAAGAGGAGGGACAGCAGGAGATTGGCTAGCTGTAGGAGATTGGCTGTGGGAGTGCACTGACCACCAGGGGGCAGCTCCTGCATTGAGCATCTGCCCCCTGATGGTCAGTGCACATCATAGCAACCAGTTGACTGGTTGTTTGGTCGTTTGGTCATTTGGTCAATCAGTCATTGGTTGCTTAGGCTTTTATATATATATATAGATATTACAACTAGAGGCTCAGTGCACGAATTTATCCATGAATGAGGTCCCTCAGCCTGGTTGGTAATCGAGGCCTATTGGGGGGGTGGCTGGCCAGGGGGAGGGGCTGTGGGAGGTTGGCCAGCTGGCTGGGGGGAGGGGTCATGGGAAGTTGGCTGTGGGAGCACACTTACCACCAGGGGCAGCTCCTGTGTTGAGTGTCTGCTCCCTGGTGGTTAGAGGAGTACATCATAGAGACTGGTCAACTGGTCATTTCAGTCGTTCTGGTCATTCAGTTGTAATGGTTATTTAAGTTTTTATATATACAGACTAATAGCCCAGTGCATGAAATTCATGGGGGGGGGGGCGTCCCTCAGCCCAGCCTGCACCCTCTCCAATCAGGGACCTGTTGGGGGGGTGTCTGACTCACAATCTGGGACCACTGGCTCCTAACTGCTCACCTGTCTGCCTTATCACCCCTAAATGCCTCTGCCTGCCTGCCTGATTACCCCTAACTCCTCTACCTGCCTGCCTGATTTGCCTCTAACCACTCTGCCTGCCTGCCTGATCACCCCTAACTGCTTTCCCCTGCCAGCCTAATCTCACTCCCAACTACTCTCCCCTGTCGGCCTGATCTTGCCCCTAACTGCCTCTGCCTGTCTGATCACCCCTAAACTGTCCTCCCCTGCTGGCCTGATCTCACCCAGTCTCTGTGTCTCTTTGTTTTTCTCAGCAGTCCTCTAGACCTCCCTGCCTCTCTGTCTCCCTCTTCCTCTTTCCCGGCTGGGAGGGGGTGGGGCCGGTGGGGGCCCCTCTACCCACTGGTCCTGGCAACCCTGAATAACCACAAGTGTGGGAGCACAGCTTCTGAACACTCTTCCTTACAAGGTGCGCTAGCTGAGTGTGTTTTGCACTGAAACAAAGCCTCTCTTTTCATAGATACCCTACATCTGTGCCAAGTGCTTTCATATCCAGGACCATTTAACTCTTACCATAACCTGTGGGAGATCATTTGTCATTACCTCATTTTACTGACCAGTAAACTAAGGCTAACTAACTTACCCAAATTCACACACGTGAATGTGAAGATTTTGAACTTGAACCCAGGCAGGGCCCTCTCGCTCTAAACCCTCTTCTCTGTTTGACCCTGATTCTTCTAGATATTAAAGGTTGTTATATGAAAAAGTCCTGAGGGCAAATTGTTTAGGGAAAGTTGGTGACTTTGGTGCAGAACTTCTTACAGCCATGACTGTGCCAGTGGCATCCCAGCCACTGTGAAGCCCCATGCTGCTCTGTTGGCCACAGATCCCTGTGAGGAGCTCATGGAACCAGCAATCCTCAGAACATGTGTGGGAACCACTTCTCTGTGCCATGCCTCCCTGTTCTGGTGATTGTGCCCACTCAGAATGCTCCTCTTTGGTATCTCCTCTTCTCTCAGTGGTGGGAACTGGGTCTGAGAGAAGCACCCTTTTGTTGGAGGTCCAAACTGGTCCAGATGGACCTGGGGCAGGAGCCAAGGGCTGTGGCTACTCTGACCTTTGGGGAAGTCCTGACACAAGGTCTCACTAAGCAACCCCAGGGCAGCAAGGAGGGAATTTGCAGCCAAGAAGCCAGCCAAAGCTAAGGATGGGCCTTTGCTGGGAGTGCCATAGCTCTGGAGGCTGAGGAGACGGAAAAGGGGTAGATATCCACCTCTCTAAATCTCACAGGGAAGCCACCTCTGATGTTGTTACAACAGACATGGTATTAGGCACTGACTGGCAATACACAATCCACAGAAATTGCAGTGCAACTCAGCAAGAAACATGTTGGCCATCCAATGAAAACAATCAAGTATTTAAAAAGTAGGGGCCATCACAGGACACCAATACTGATGACGTTTCTGAAAATAAACAAAAAGGCTGTTCTCTCTCAGGCTTATCAATACTGCCAAAAATAAAGGTTTAACAGACACCTGCATGTCCTGAGCCAAAGGTAGGGCACAGTGTTTGACCATGGATCTATGCCTTTATTCCCGGGTGCCTGAAGCAATATAGAAGATGGCATTTAAATGCCAACATACTGGGACTTCCTGTACTCAGTTTTTGTGAGGACAAAAAGACATAATACTTAAAATTAGGGCTGCCCCAGAAAATCTGGGCCACGTGATTATCTTCATTAAACTAATTCTCATCAAATCAGGTGGGTATACACCTGATTGCTCAATGAACTAGTTGATTGAATCTTAAAAACTGTCAAGTTGTGAATGTGGATGTGGGGGTGGGGTGAAGGGAACACAGCCAGTGATGAACAGCATGTGGACCAGGTCAGGAAGAGGTAGGCAAAGCTATGCAGGGAGGGAACCAGGCTCAGTGTCCCAGAGCCGAGCTGGAGGGCTCGTGGTCAGGGAAGATCCAGTAGCCAGAACCCAAGAGAACAATGAAGGGTCAAGAAACACAGAGGATCCAGGGCCTGAGACCCAAGGCCTATTAATACCCAAGTGCCAAAGGCCAAGATAGGGAGAAGGTCTGCCATAATGCCAAATGCCACAGAGCTATCAGGTAGTGCTAGCAATGAGGAGACCCAGGGAGCAACCAAACCCTTCCTCAGCCCCCCCACCCACACACCCCCCGACGCACACACAAAACAACAGGGGAGTAAGGCAGGAAGGAAATGACCCAGCTCCCCCTCAGTGTGAAGAGAGGAAGAGAGGCCTATCTGGGCCTGAAAATAAACTTCTGGGACATTTAGTGAACTCTCTGGCAACCTACTCCCCCAAAATTAAGCAGCATAAAATCAGGGACAGAGATTGGCTTTGATGCCTCCCTGACCTTGCCATTTACTAGCCATGTGACCTTGAAAAAGTCACTTAATATCCAGGTGACCACACAGCTCCACTTGCCAGAAATAGTCCTAGCTTGTATCTGTTGATATTTTTTTAATAAAGAACTTTATTCTTAACAATTCGTGCACTGGTGGGGTCCTTCGGCATGGCCTGCGAGGTTCAGGCCAAAACCAGCTCTCCGACATCCCCCGAGGGGCCCCAGATTGCAAGAGGGCAGTTCTCAGGTGACACACCCTGGAATTGGACTCCCTCCTCTCTGATTCTGGGTGGGTCACTCAAGAACCACCACTGCCAAGTGACGAAAGCTTGGCAGATCCTGGTGGTCAGTGCATGTCATAGCTACTGGCTGGTCAGCCAGTCAGCCAGTTTCTTAGGCTTTTATATATCGATAAGTATTTTGAGTAGAATTATTTTGTTTGAAAAACATAATAAGCACATTCCTTGCATAATAAATACTTTAAAATACACAATTCCGAGTATTTTTAACATCCCCTTTTACTCTTAAAAGTGTCTCAGGTTGGACGACTTCCTCACTAAGTCTCATTTGCCTATCTGGAAATAAGAAAATCAATTCTTTTGCAAGTTTTTTCTTTTTTCTTTTTTGTTTTTTTATGGATCAGGTAGTAAAGAAACCATCAAAATACTAATAATTCTATTTTCATGTTAATTCCCTTCTTTGAGGTTCTTATAAAACTGAGGGAATGAGAAGATGTGGTCTCTGGGAGGAAGAAGGGTACAGAGCAGGAGTGCTAAACTCCCTAAGCCACGCATTCCCCCAGGCCACTGGTTGTCCTCTCTCTCAGCTTCTGTTTGAGCTTAATGAGATGAAAAAGGGTAGTGGGGGAGGTGGAAGAGGGCGAAAGGGGGATGAATGGTGGCAGAGACTTGACTTTGGCTGATCAGCCCACAATGCAGTGTGCAGATGATGTGTATAGAGTTGTATATCGGAAACCTCAATGGTTTTATTAACTAATGTTACCCCCAATAAATTCAACTTTTTAAAAAGTTACCAAACAAAAATTAAGTAAATACTTGTAGATTTATACCCTATGATAAATGTTAATAAATGTGGCAACAGGTTCAGATTTTTTAAAGACTCCTGAAGGACAGAGATAGAATAGCAGCCAGCCCTTCTAACCAGTTCACCTAATCCTGAGGCTGGGTTCACTTAATCCTACACTCTCTCAGACATGCCTTTTGCTCCTGTCCTTTCAGACACCATACCCAAGACAGTGTCATTTCAGAGCAGTTCCCACACTCTGAACCCCACCTGACCCCTGAGACAGCCCTACCCTTTATTCAGCAGATTGATTCAACTCACTTTTTCAGAGCAACAACAACAGGCATCACCCCTGCTAGTCCTGCAGAAAATCAGGAACATTAGGGCTGGTCCCTGTCCTACAGAAGGGGCCTGCCTTTCCCTGGGGACCACCAGCTTTGGCAGCACCACCCAGCTGCTGGCATTAGGAAGGAGAGAATAAAGCCAACACAAGGATGTCACTGCTGGACTGGGGATTCCTACGGGCATATTCTACTCATCATCAGCTCAGACACTTCATAATCAGGTGGGTGACAACATGGTGGCCCAGGATTGGGGACAGCACCCCGGGCTATGGCTGAGGGTCCAGGACATAGTCTCAGTGGGCAGTGGCGTTTTATTTAAATCATTTCTTCACAACAGTGCAAGAACAATTCAATTTTAAATCTTTCAGCATCCCAGAGGACTACGGAGGAAGAAACCCATTAGTGGCTCTTTGAAATTAGCAATAAATGTCCCAAAAATGTGTGTATTTGAAAGATGAAAGAAATCTCTCTGTGGAATGGAGCAGGTTAGATTATCAGAAGATTTCTCATAAAATACTGCCCTTGGCAGCCTCACAAAGTCATGACTTAGGCACCAGGACAGGGTAACAGCCTGGTCCCCTGGGGAGCTGGAATTTCCTTTAATGTCTCTATCCAGTGGCAGATTCTAGAGGAGTGAGATAGCCTTGGCTAGGACAGCCTGTCAAGGTCTCTGCCTGAGCAGAGAGCTCCTAGCTGGGGCCCAGCTGAGGGAGGGAAGGTTTCTAATACAGACACTAGGATTTTAGTGCTTTGAACCAGACCATAGGCCTCTGGTGGCTACTGGCTAAAAGCAGAGCTAGAGGAGTTTCCCAGGCAGAGGACACACCTGTGAAGGTCACAGAAAAGAAAGCTGGCATTATCCATGACCAAGAAAAGCCTGCTTTCCTCAAACATCAACCATTTTTGCTTTGAAATCTCCATATCAGCCTCTGTCTTCCCTAGTTCCGGCCTCCCAGGCTGCAGCTCTGCTCCACTGTTTGGGAGCTAGCCCGAGTGGGTGAGGGAGCATTTTAGATGTCTCCTCTCCACTGGAAGGTGGGATCTGGAATTATTCTGCTTCCTAAAGACTTGGTCTCCATAAGTGAACCTCTTAAACCACTTCTCCTACTCCAGTTTACACAGTTGGTCAGTTTACACTGCTGGGCTTCTCCTCTCACGAACCCAGCCCATTTTCCTGTGACTCTGAGGTGTGGCTTGATCTTGCCCAACCCTCTCATGCAGGGGGGACTCTGTGTCCTATCCCTACACCCACAGGCTAAGGTCCTGCTCCAAATGAAGAGGCCATCAACACCTAGCCTCACAGACCACTGCCACCAGGACACTCTGAGGCCCTCTGATACCAGTGCAGCCCAAATCAAGTGTGCTATGCACCTTTGGACACTGTGGCTTGAACTCCAGTGCCCCCTTGAGGCCAGCCCTTCCTCTGAGGCAGTCCCTCTGGCTTTGGTCCTCACTTCCTAGCCTGGCCCACCAAGCCCTTACAATCCAGTCCCTGAACATCTCTCCTGCCTCATCTCTTATTGTCCCCACTCAACCACCATACCTCAGGAATTCAGAAGGATTGCACGAGCACAAGCCTGCCATGCTGCCTAATTCCTCCATCTCTTCCCACCCCATTCTTTCTGCCCCACTCAGCTCAGCTATCACCTCCTACATGAAGCCTTAATACCTTTTCTCTCAGTTCACCTCCTGCCTTTCTGCCTGCCCCAGACCTACAGTACTATCACAGCTCCTAAAACACTCTCTTCCTACTACTCAGCACAACTTAGGTGCTTAACACAGAGTCTTCCTTTTCTTCACTGCTCTTTTGTGGGTGATCTAGAAGCAGAATAATCTAGAATCCAGAATAGGGATTTGGGTCAAGGTCAGAGAAAGGTCGAGCACCAGGGAAAGTAGTCAGAAGAACCAGAGGTCAGGGCCAGGCAGCTGGCTGAGGCACCGAACACAGATCTCAGTAAAGGCTCCCTCGGGAGTATGTCACCTTCTCCTGATTAGAATGGGAGTCTGCACACATCCGTTCAGCTAGAGGGAGTGTGGAGGCAGAACTTGTGGGCCAATTCCACATTCATGCTTTCAACCAGCTGAACTGCCTGCCCCTTGGAGCATGCTGATTGGGATGGCTGGGACCTCTGACCCAGAGGACAAGCCATAGTTCCCCCACACACACCCCTGGCAACACCATGGGGGCTTCTACAAGGCCCCGCCTCAGATCACTCAGATCAGGCGTGGTGGATGGCATCAATATTTTGATGCACAGCAGCTGTCAGGAACACTAACTGAGGATAATCCTCTCCTAAAACACATTCTCCTGCCACCTGGATTCAACAGCCCGTTCTCACAGAACTCCTGAGCGCACCTGAGAGACAAAGGCCACGAGTTGAAAATGGCACCTGGTTCAATATGTGTATCAAATCAGCACGCCATGCACCTTCCACTTACACCATGTCACTTGCCAATTATAGCTCACTAAAGCTGGGGGAAAGGAAGGAAATGCCACCTGTTTGGGGGCAGGCAAGTCTGTGCTGTGGAAATCTATCCCATTTGTTGTCAAAAGAAATACAATGAGGAAGAGCTTCCTAAATCCTCACTATTTCTCCTTTTCTGTGTGGGAGAAAGCACGGCATTATCCCAGGACAGAGATCGCCACAGAAATGGGTTCCATTCACATCTAAGAAAATAACGCCTGAGAATCCTCACAGTTGCGTGTGACCTTGTTTAAGGAGAAAAAAAGGCAAAGAGTTATCATTGCTTTGAATCCTCTATAAAATTAGATTCCCTGACATTGCAGGGGTCCCTGAACAATAGGGTTTTTTTTGTTCAAGTCCAAAGGTTTGGCGTGGTCCCCTTATGGGCCTTCCTGCCCGGTGTTGGAACACAACACAGCCCCTGCGAGATCCTGGCCCTCTCTTCTACAGAAACAATCTCGCAGCTTCCTCCTTATCACCCTGCCTACTGAATGCCCCATGGTGGTTTATTCACCAAAGCCATGCTAAAACCTGAGAGCTTCGGGAATTTCTCCACACTAACACACTTCACTGCCTCAGCCTCTCTGTTCAGCAGCCCACTACCCCACCAAAGGCATCAGTGGGTAATTTCCAACTCTATGCCAAAGAGAAGAAAAGCGCCAAGTTCAAGCAGGCATTATGATTATTATTGCTGCTACCACAGGAAAATGATCCCCACGTGAGGGTCAGCTCCCACTCAGCGTCTCTGTGGTATGTCTCTCTTCCATCAAAAGGCTGCTCCTCTGATCCCAGGAAGAAAGGGACTGGAGAAGGTGGAGTTGGATTTAAGTGGAAAGAAAATTAATGAAGTGATTTCTCTAAGGAGCAGAAACCTTACTCCTTATTATTTTCCATTTGCCACCCTCTCCACTGGCTCACCCTCTGCACGAACTGTGGACCTCTGCGAGCCATTTAAACTTCCTCTTCTTGGACTGTTATCTATCAAATGAGGGTTCAAATATTCGCTCTAACTGCCTAATGGGGGCAGATGCTGTAATAGGAGGCCATGTCACTGCACTTGGAGACATAAAGCACAACCAAAGCTTAAGGCTTCCCCATGGTCTCCGTCAGGTACAGCTCACATAAGCCACGTTTCTGCTCAAATGCACACAATTCCATTTTGATGCAACAAGCATTTATCAGCCTGAATACTAGGGGTGGAGAAATGAGAGGCTGGCCAAGTCTCCACCATCCCCGAGTCCTCTGTCTACCTGCAAACAAATAATTGCAGTTGAGAGTCATGAATGGCAGGGGAGTGTGGAGGAGCATATGGTTAATCCTGCCAGGAATTCAGGGCATAATTTACAAAGAAGGTGAGATCTGAGCTGTCTCTTGAAGGTGGAAAAGCTGAATTTTTATTTAGGTTAAAATACTCACTAAGGAATTAAAGGCCATTAAAGGACTGTTTAAGATGAAAAGGAGTGGTGGGGTCGTGAGGAAAAAAAAAAAAACTAGGAAATTGAGGTCAAGATTTAAAACCACCAACCTGTCATTACAACAGTGAGAGCAGAATGCCAAGAAAATGGATTCTGGAATCATCAGCTGAGGCTCCCAGCAGCCACCCTGGGCACCCTCTGGAGGGCGCTTGCTCACCTCCAAGGGATTGGGAGCCATACCTCCTGTTTTCGTAGCACTGAGCCCTCCAAAGGGTGGGCAGGCATTTGTGTCAGTTGCTCCTCACAGATCCCTTTCCCTCTATCAATATCCAAAGCATTTACAAAGGATACATTTTCACCCTGGAACAAATCATCACATTTGTCAAACAAATCCACATGTATTAGGACTGATGCTGCAAATAATTTTCTAATTATGTAAATGAATACAATCTGTTTTTAATTAATCTCTAGGCTTTACTTGCATTATAAGAATAAGATCTGTTTTTATTTTATTATGGGGTTTCTATTTTCCATAACTATAATGAAGAAGAACACCGACAATTTCAGGAATGGCAGAATTGACACATAAACAGAGACAGTGGTTCTAGGTAGCAATTCAAGGAATTCCATGAAATCTGACAAAATTCCCAACCCAAGAAGTACAATAAGCTTAGAGCAGGTAGAATTAGAGAAAGGGAGATTCAGCAGCAGTTCAACTAACTTTCATCAGTATGCTCTGTTTTAGGGGAAGTCTTCTACCCTGCACAACACTCTACTTCTTTCTTTATGCTGTATAAAATGAGGGTCAAATATGTATTCAAATATTTCAAATATGTATAAAGATGGCATCAAATATTTCCCATTATATACATATGTAGCTGGATATTTAACATTCTTGTTCACTTGATTTTTTAAAATCATTATTCTACCTTCCTTCAGTTTATATTTTAGATTGAGAATTGCTTTGTTTTGATAATAGCATCCTTTCATCTACCGATTTGCAATATTACTGATTTCCTCATCTAATTGACAGTTTTATGTAGACAATCTGTATTTTCATCCTGGGTACTCTTTGGATCTTCTCTTTGTCTTTGGCCTACAGTTTCACTAACATGTGGTTACGTATGGATTTCTTTTATTTATCCTGCGTAGAGTTCTTTAGACATTCAGAACCCAGCGAATGGTGTCTTAGAAAATGTTCGTCCATTGTATCTTCTAGAGCTCTGCATAGACTTCATGCTAGCCTCCACGTCTCTTAATGTCTGTCATTTTGGGGTCTTTGCTTCTATGTGCCGAATTTTGCATATATAATTTTTTAGTTCCAGTTCATTAATTTTTCTCCTGGGCTGTGTCTAATCTGGTCTAGGGGAAGGGTGGTCAAAGTAATTGGAAGATAGGGCCACTGAGGTCTTCATTCCTTTCTTTGGATGTTTAACTAACATTTATCACAGTAAAAGCACACATCTTAAGTGTACAGCCTGATGATCTTTTACAGGTAGGCATGCATGCTCATGTACCCTCTGTCCATACCAAGATATAGAATATTCCCAGCACTCCGTCTGCTCCTTCATGCCCCTTCCTCAGTAGTACCCTCTCACATTATTTAGCCACTATGCTGACCACAATGATCATAGATTAGCTTTGCCTGTCCATGAACTTCCTACATATGTAATCATACAGCACATGTACACTGTATCTGGCTTCTTTTGCTTCATAATGTGAGTATGAGGTTTATACATGTTGTTTCATTAGAAGTACTTTGCTCTTTTCCATTGTATTTAATGTTCCATTGAATTAATATACTACAGCTTATTTATCCCTTCTGCAGTTGATAGATTTCTGCATTTTTACTTTAAGGCTATTATTTTATTGAATTTTAAATTTCAATCATTCTCTCTTTTTTTTATTTTCAGACATTCCATTTAGTACTTTTTTCAAATATTTCATGTCAGGTCACTTTTTATAGTCTCTTGCTCCTTACTCAGATTTTCATTTTCCTCTTTTATTTTTTAAAATATATTAAACATGTTAAATATGTGAGGTCATTGCCATAACTGGCTGTTTCTATTACCTCTCACTCAGGATGTTTTGTTTCCTTGTACATTTTGTGATTAACGCTTATGAGTTCATGTTCATTGAGACTTAGTCTGTGAGAATTCTTTAGAGTATGGATTGGATGTGGATTCCTCTGGAGATATATGTTCATACCTACCAGGTATGCTTTAAATTAAAATCCTCAGCTTGTGGTTATGCAGGCCACCCAAATACTCTGAATTCAGATCCTAAATCTATGTTATAGCTGGTTCATTGTCATGTTTGCCACCCATCAATAGCAAGTCTAAATCAGCCAAGGTTCCTTGTCTTTTTTAATTCACCATTTCCCAAAAAAACGTTGTTCTTCAGCTTTTCTTAGGAGTCCCAGCTGGCCTCTTTCCCTATGCAGGCCTTTTTGCCTGCCTTCCTTAAACAAAGGCGCTGCTACCGAAACCAGAGCCTCTGGCCACCTGGAATTTATTGGTAGCTGGTAGTAAAACAGGCAGAAACTTCAGCTCTTGCTTATCTCTTTGGACTCCTACTCCTGTTCCATCCTTAACCTTGGGGAAATTCCCTTATTTTTGCTCATCCTTTTATTAAAAACTAAAGGCCTGGTGCATAAAATTCATGCACTGGGAGCTGGGGGTGTCCCTCAGCCTGGCCTGAGCCCTCTCATAGTCTGGGAGACCCACGATTGATAATCCCAAAGAGATAGGCCCTGCCCACCCAGCCAGACCTCTGCATGGATCACACTGCACAGGGAGGCCCAGGCTATCTGTCGCAGTGCCGCTGGCTGGGTAGCCTGGGCCTCCCTCTTTGGGGCAATCATAGAGCCCCCTGATTGATCACCCCACCAGCCAGTAGCCTGGGCCTCCCTCAGCAGAGTGATCATGCCATCAATCATGCCCCACAGAGGGAAGCCCCACCCACTTACCACAGCCTGCCAGCTGGTGGCCTGGGCCTCCCCCTGTAGTGCTATTATGGGGCGAAGGCCGGGTCCCCAATCAATTGCATCGTACCTGCCTTGGCTGGTCTGGTGCCAACGGTCGACCAGATGATTGTTCCACCATTTAGCCATTTGGTTGATTTGTATATTATGCTTTTATTATTATAGATTGTAACATATTCAACATTTTGTCCAGCATAGTTTAGATATTTTGCCAAGTATATTTTGGCAGTTTATAAACTATCTAGTCCATCATTTCTCTAGACATAATAATCCATTCAATCTTTAGGCCTCAGTTTTCAGCAAGGCAGCAGGAATGACCTTCAATGATCATTTTCCAAAACATCTCTTAAATATCACCTCTGTGATCTCCTGCCCACCACAAAAAGGAATATACTTCTTTGAGATACTTCTTCATGGTGACTTTATCATCTGATATTCTTTCAGCCCACACGCCTGTCTCTTTCACTGAATTCCATCAGATTCTAAATAGCCAAAAGGCAGGGCCTCGCACAGACCCTGGCATAGAAGGAGCTCTAAAAATGCTTATCAAATGAACTAAGCTGATGGTCTAATGTCAACCAAACATCCCTAGGGAACAGAAACCTGGCATCTTCAAACCCTCAATTAACAATATCTGTGGAAAGTGTAAGAAAGCCACATAAACAAATGAGGGCTGCACACAAGGCCTGTGAAATCAAAACTGAAGTCAGGGAAGGCCAAATCCAGAACTTGATGACGGTGGCGGTAAGCAAGGCTGAGCCCTGACAGGCATGATCACCTTATTCCCCTGGAATCCCTTGCTCTGAGCCTCAAGTTTCAGGGTACAAAAGTATTACCGTGCTATTTCTTAAGATATTTATAAAGAGGTAAAATGTTTTTCTGGTTTAGGTGAATTTTATTATTATGCCATCTTTTAGACTAAAATTACAGGAGAAAAAGGAGCACTTTTTAAAAAATGTTTCCACCAAACTCTTTATTGTAGATTCCCAGGACGACCAGCACTAAATAATGGATTATAGCCTTATGTGCATCCAACTTGATACCAGATACCAAAGTCCTCAGATACCATACAGTATTTCTTTCTTCATGAAATAAAATGGGACATAACAAACATACAGTTTGTACAGAAATGAAACTACAGAAACCATTGATATGGCAAAAACAAAAAAGAAAGAATATTAAACCTAAAGCTTATGACCTCAGAGAGTTTGTGTGATGATACCAACATCATCTAATTTCAGAGATAAGCATGATTAACCTAGTGGCTATTTGGAATGATAGTGGGTAGAGAGGGCTGCAAGTGGCTTTGTCAAGGTATTTTAAGAGCTGTAGGAATTCTAATGGATGAAGCAGATTTTTCTACAGACCATGCCAGCCTACGGGCACAGTGAAGAAAGATAAAAAGAAACCAGTCATTTCTTAGCTCAGCCCTCACCAGCTACTAGAATGCTATTTCTGACAAGTGCCTCCTTCAGATTCAAGGGTTGAGCATGGGAGTGTGAAGGGGACAGCGTAAGAGTGTGTGGTCCCTGATGTGTCATGTCACTTTCTGGGATCATCTGGTACTCAAATCACACTATGAGGATGTCTAACTGCTCCCAAGCAAGATGGATACGAAGTGCCACTCCACTGGAGGTACCCTCCTTCAGGTCCCTCCAAGTCTGCATTGTCACTATGACTGGCTTTGCAAAACCAAGGTGGTAAATTGTAGCAGTAATGTACTCAAAGTTCTCACATGCCCTGTCTCCCTGCATGCTGACTCTGCACTAGATCATGTGATTTGCTTTGGTGATTGAGACAAATGGCAAACATGAAAAATGCAGAGACTTAAAAAGTGCTTGTACATTGGCGTTTGTTCTTAGAACTCTTCCACCACCATATGAACAAGTCCAGGCTAGCAGACTAGAAGACAGGAAAACAAAGGAGTGAGAATGAGTCACCCAGCAGAACTTCCTATCAGACCTACTAGTTCCAGCAGATCTGGAAGTTGGCTTCAAACACAAGAGCCAAGACCAAGAGGTCAATCACCTAGCTGAGCCCAGCCCAATTTTCCAACCCACAGAGCCATGAGCTAAATAAATTACTATGGTGTTAAGTCACCAAATATGGGGGTAGTTTGTTATTCAGTAAAAGCAAATCTATACAGCCTTTCACAAAGATGTGGTAAAAATAAAATATGTTCATGGAGTGGTTGGTAAAACAGCATACATAAAGTGAAACCATAGACCTTAAGGTAGAGGTTATATACCCTGGCAAAGGTAGAATACCCAAGAATTTGGCTATAATTTCCTTGGTATAATTTGAAGAGGCTGTTATAAAGTCCGCTTATTTCAAATATCTCATTCACCAGTGAATCATGATATCCACCTCTTATCTACATCAAATCTTGATGAAACTTCCAAGCAGTATAGTGTAAAGGGAAACAGTGAAACATAACAGAGCTCTAGAATTTACCCATTCCATCTTGTCCAATTTGTTAGCATATAGTTGTTCATAATATTTTCTTACAATCCTTTGTAATTCTGTGGTGTCAGTTGTTACTTCTCCTCTTTGATTTCTGATTTTATTTATTTGGGTCCTCTCTCCTTTTTTCTTGATTAGTCTGGATCAGGATTTGTCAATCTTATTTACCTTTTTATAAAACCAGCTCTTGGTTTCATTGATCTTTTGTATGTTTATTTTTATACTGCATTTCATTTATTTCTTCTCTGATCTTTATTATTTCTTTTCTTCTACTCATTTTGGGCATTGTTTGTTTGTTGTTATTTTCTAGTTCCTGTAAGAGTAAAATTAGATTGAGATTTTTCTTGTTTCATGAGTTAAGATTGTTTTCACTGTGACCCATAAATTTTGGGTTGTTGAGTTCTCATTTTCATTTGTTTCAAGGCATCTTTCAATTTCTTCTTCCTTGATCTCATTGTTAACACACTCATTGTTTAGTAACCTGCTATTTAGCCTCCATGTGATTGTCTGTTTTTCAGTTTTTTTTCTTGTGATTGATTTCTGGTTTCATATCACTTTGGTCAGAGAAGAATCATGCTTGACATGATTTCAATCTTCTTAAATTTATTGAAACTTGTTTTGTGTCCTAACATGTGATCTCTCCTAGAAAATGTTCCATAAGCACTTGAAAAGAATGTATACTCTGTTGCTTTGGGGTAAAATGCTCTGAAGATATCAATTAAATCCATCTACTCCAGTGTGTTATTTAAGGTCACTATTTCCTCGCTGATTTTCTCCCAGGAAGATCTATCCATTGATGGCAATGGTGTGTTAAAATCCCCTAATGTAAGTGTATTACTATCGATCTCTCCCTTTATGTCCATCAAGATTTGCTTTATATATTTAGGTGCTCTTTTGTTGGGTACATAAATGTTTTCAAGGGCTATCTGTATCCTTGCTCCCTTTATCAGTTTGCTCAGACATAATTCAAACTTTAATTATGTTTACTACATCAGTAATTTTCAAAATTGTTCAATGCTTACAATGATACTCTTTTCTCAAATTTATACATGTTTACTAAAATATGGAATGGATTCCATGCAGAGCTGATGTGGTTGAAGAGGGCTAAGAGGTGCAGATCTTATGGATCATCTTCCCCCACATCAGTCCCCCTGCCCCTCAATCTCCTAGGCACCTCTGAGAAAGCCTGTAGCACACCAGCATCCATCAGGACATGTCTTCTGATAGTTCAAACTTCTTCATAAAGTAGGAGCCAGATCCCCAGGCACGCCAACACCTGCTCCCCAGGTGAATCCAACTCCAAAGATTAACTTATTAATGATGAGGAAACATATTTCTGGAGAGAAAAATAAACCCCAAATCACCAAAACATGTTTCAGGGAAGAAGAATGAGTAATGCTCATCTGACAGCCTAACAGGGAGACAACACGATATAAGAACAGCCCTAACAGAGAGTGAGCATGGAATTGAACCCTCTTGAATTGTCCTCCCAATTATAGGACATGGAAGACAGTTGGTCCCTGTTAGCTAAGCATGGGCCTAGAGTTGTGCAGCTGCCAACCAGTTTTAGGTACCAGTACGAACTGACAAAGGTTGTAGTCAAGGGGGTAGAGAAGCTATTTGAATATTTAAAAAAAAATCAAAGGGCAATATTATTCTGAGACACCAAACTCCTTTGCAACTGGCAGGAATGACAACACTGAGAGAACTTAAGCTTATCGGAACGCTAACTGGCAGGTGTACATGTCTTTGATGAATAAATAAAGTATTGCTTTGTAGAATGAAGTTGTTTCATACATAAAGTCTTTTTAAAAACATATCATCCATTGAGAAATCATAATGAGAAATGTTAACCAAGTGCTCGCTCTGTGCCAGGTGATTTATATTCATACCTCATCAAGCCTGTGAAGCAAGTGTTTAGAAATAAGGAATGTAAGTCAGGGAGACTAAATGACCCTTTATTGTCCCACAGCAAGCAAATAATGCCACAGAATTAAACACTGTGCCACTTGTGTTCCTCTGCTTTATGCTTTGATCTCCACTAGTCCATTCTCTACTGATGGAAAGGCTGCTATGTGATTCCCCAGCCCATAAGAATGACCATTGAATGAACTATTTGACAAAATTTCTTCCTTTAAATTTGTTCTAAAAAAGCATAAAAACCACCTGAGGAGGTGTTAACCTACAGATGTGGGCTCAAACTCAGAGATTCTGGTTTAGTAGGGCCTGGCGTGGACCTGGGAATCTGCATTTTAACTAGTATGGGAGGTGACTCTGGTGCAAGCAGGTTCAGTCCCTATTTTGAAAACATCTTTAGGAGATCATCAATGTCATCAATAAGGAGGATGTTCAAAGAGCTTTAAGCTTAACTTTTATTCTACAATCTGAAAAGTTTCCAAGCATTCAGAGGCTTCCAGATTAAGTGTTGTGCCTTAGAGTTAATAAGGACAGAATGCAGCTGGTATAGAGGGCAATCCTAAATTTGTTCCGGTCCCCATCATCCCAGCCAAGAAGATGTCACTAATCTCCAGGGCTCGCTGTCCCAAGATAACGCTCGAATAAGAAGAGAAAGAAAGGGTACCCTTGTCTTTCCTCTTTGAAACATAAAAGCAAAAACAGCAAGGAGAATGCTGATGCTGACAGATGTAAGAAGTTTATTATATATTGCTCAGATCCAGATTAGGAAAAGCTTTCTAAATTCAATTTTTCTACTTAAAACAGAAAGCAAATAAGGCCATCCTGGTGTGGCACCAGTTTTACAGAACTCATTGACAGCAAGACTACGGACTGTTTGACAGCTGGCCACAGTGCCAAATGGATGGAGTTTTGAGGATGTAATCATGGGCCTCATCTTTCTTACTTAAAAAGAATCTGATTAAGGTGAAGCAGGGAGGGAAGTTGTTTTGCTGAGACGAGATTCAGATTAAAATGACCAGAGACTTCAGAATCAATGGGATAGGAGTTCTCAAGCAGATGAAGACAGAGGTGACCCTGTCTTTGAGGTGATAACAAATGACACCCACACCCCTCCTATTCTACTTTCTCCCCCAATTTAACATTAAATTGAGTGTCAGATGGCAAGGTGCTGTCAAGATTAAGTGGAGAGCTCAAACAAATGCCTTTTACAAGCTCTCACTTCTCAGATGATCAAACTAATCATTTTATCAGCCTGACTGATAACTTAGCTCCTTTTCCAAATTTAAAAATAAAATCGGGAGAGTTCTGGGAAGATGCCTAAGTAAAGTACAAGGAAAATCCTTCCCCAAATTATCCTTAAACTAAATGTTAAACCTCACAAAAGGAAACATTTGTGTATCCAAAGAGAAGCAGGAATAAATGGTATACAGGTGCTGGTGGGAATGTATGAAATAATAGCTCAAGGATTAAGAACCAGCCCTTTTCAGAGGTAGCTTTGAGCCCCATGTATCAGTTTTTTCCATCCCAATGAGCATTTGGATCTCTATCCCTCAACATCTGTACTTTTCCTGCTGGAATTTCAACTATTCTTTTAGTGAATCTGTATTTTCTCAAACCAAAAGACCTCTCAATCTCACCTGACACTTCCATCTACTTCTGTGAACCGAGGATTCTTAGAAGACCAGGAGCTGCTGTCTGACATCTTTCTTCTCATCTAGACTCAGAGCTACTCTTGCAAGGGACATTTTCTTCTCCACCTGAATGCTCTGAGATGCCACGATCTCTGGTGTCCAATATGGTTGGCACTAGCTACATGTAGTTCTTGAAATTCAAATTAATTAAAACTACGTCAAGTTTTAAATATAGGTCCTCAGTAACATTAGCCACATTTCAAGTGCTTAATAGCCACATGTGATGAATGGCTACTCTGTTAGACAGAGCAGTTGCAGCCATGATAGTGCAGAGAAAGTTTTCCCGGACAGCCTGGCTTGAAGGACTGGACGAACTTGGATTTGGGCATGCAATTCTTTTTACAAAACAGGAACTGCTGGGTCAACCTGAGAGAAGGAATGCAGGGCTCAGGCAGAATTTGCACTTGATGGCAATTCTCTCCTCCTGACTCTTCATCACTATTGGGCCAACATTTCTCCTAGCTCGAAAATAAAGTAAAAGAAAAAGAATAAAATCAAGTGAAGTCTATGACAATATCCAGCACAAGGTAACAAAAGTTATTCCTCCACCAAGTAAAATTCTTTCTCTGAAATTGATTTGCTCCAAAAGCTACCCATATCAGGAAAAAAAACCTGTTTCATGCTTTCAATAATATACCATTAAATATGTCTTTTACTGAATCAAAAAGACTACTCCAAAGTAAAACAGCAGTGGCTAGATAGTAACAGCCTTTTCATTAATGAAGCATAAAACAAATCTGAGAAACACTCCTAAAATTCTGAGGAAGTGAATGAGAGATGAAATAGATTACAATACAGAGAGGCCCAAAAGGGAAAATAGAATCACAGTTCATTTCACACACACAGACACACACACAAACAGCTTATACACCACACTCTTGATGAAATCTGTACCAGTTGTCAATCCTGATTGATCTCAAAATATGAGACTTTCACTTATAGAAACTTTCACTCATAAAATTGGAAGATATATATATATATATATATATATATATATATATATATATATATATACACACACACACACACACACACACACACACACACACACTGAGTGGCCAGATTATCATGACCACCTGACATTTGTAGGCAAATTAGCTATAATTTTGCACTGAAGTTGCTAGACCACTATAAATAGGGAAGCAGATTGTTTACCACAACAGTAGAAGTGATTTTTTTTCTGAAGATATGGGTAAACAATGTGATTTAACAGCCTTTGAATGTGGGATATATATATACACACTGAGTGGCCAGATTATTATGACCACCCCATCAGTACTTCGTTGGGCCACCTTTTGCCTTCAATACTGCAGCAATTCTTCTTGGCATTGATTCCATGAGATGTTGAAAGGTGATGCGAGGAATCTGACACCATGCCTGATGAATAGCACTGTCCAGTTCTGTGAGATTTGATGGTTGTGGAACCAGCTGCCTGATGGCTCTTTTAACTTTGTCCCACAAATGCTCAATTGGATTGAGATCTGGTAATTGTGGGGGCCACCTAAGCAAGGTAAAGTCTCCCTTATGTTCTCCCTCACTCCTGCACAATATGAGCACCGTGGCATGGCACATTGTCTTGTTGCAAGAAGCCATCTCCATTGGGATACACCATCAACATGATAGGATGAATTTGATCAGCAACGATACTTAGGTATGTTGTTTTATTCAGACGTTGTTCCACACTAATTAAAGGGCCCAAATCATGCCAGGAAAAGATACCCCAAACTATAACACTGCCCCCACCAGCTTGAAGGGTTGTACTCATGCATATGGGATACATGCTTTCATGCTGTTTCTGCCAAATTCTCACTCTGCCATCTGCATGATGCAACTGGAAACGTGATTCGTCAGATCACATGACTTTTTTCTAGTGCTTGACTGACCAATCTTTGTGTTCCTTGCTCCTGTGTGAATTGGAGACGTTTTATCTTGGTAACTGCAGACAGCAAATGTGTTCGAATAGGCCTTTGGCTGCTTTTCTGACACTCGCTCCATGGCTCCGAGTGCCAACAATCATCCCATGTTCAAAAGCTGTTAAATCACATTGTTTATCCATATCTTCAGGAAAAAAAATTACTTCTACTGTGGTGGTAAACAACCTGCTTCCCTATTTATAATGGTCTGTCCCTCTAGCAACTTCAGTGCGAAATTATAGCTAATTTGCCTACAAACATCAGATGGTCATAATAATCCGGCCACTCAGGCGTGTGTGTGTGTAAAAAGACTAACAGTTTGAAAAAGGAAAACCAAACTGAACATTTTGAAGTAAGTTAAGTAGTTCCTATTGATAGACTGAGTTCAGGAAATAATATGCATGCTTTTTGAATACATAGATTTATACATTCCATAAAACAAGAGCAAATGAAGCAACTGGAAAATACAGAAGTGTTATTAGAAAACACTTTAAATCACCTTACTTAAAAAAAGAAATTTAATAAAGGCAGTGAATAGCAAGAAAGACAATTAAAAATGGAGGAAGGGAACAATTTAAAAGACTGGCTCATGAAATTCTTACATAATAAAAAGCAAAAATGTAATTGTCAGCTAAACAAATAAGAAGCAAAGAAGGTGGATTCAATAGCTCCTATTCTTTTACAACAGAAGTTGAAGACATCAATAATCAGATTTCTGATTAAAGTGTGAGTAATACTCAACCCTTACTAAAATGACAGTAAAGACAAGAATGAAAGATGAAGTTAAGGAAATCTCCCAAAATATAGAGCAAAAAGATAAAGAATGGAAAATAAAGGAAACATGTAAAAAAGTCAGAGGACCAAATTGGGTGAAGGGGGACAAGGAAGCATGCATGTGTGGGATATGAATGGGGAGGGGGAGTGGTAAAGCAACTTCCATAATGAGAATCTAGCAGGTGACACCAACGCCTAACCACTCAAGGTGCAATTACATAACCATGTTATTTAAATTGGAGACTTAAAAACTAAGATGTGAAAATAGATGCCTTTGGAAAATAGAAAATGCAGGAAGGGGAACTGGTTGGTAGGGAGAGGGATGTACTTCATGGAAAGCCTTGTGGGTTTACTCATCTTTTTAAATAAAATGCATGTAAAATGTTGGTAAAAACAAAAGTTAAATTTTATAGAGAAGCCATAAAGTTTAAAAAGAATAGGGGGATATTTTCTCCAGAAACATTTGACTTTTTGTATTGAAAAAGCTGATTGTGTTAAAGGCAAGATTATTGTTGAAAGAATTGAACTGAGTATATCCCTGGAAATATAAATTCCAGAGATAAAGAGTAAACCTTGCACTTTCCAGATTGCAGTAAATTGATGATCTACAAAGGAAAGGGGAAACCAGGGCCAGATTACTAATTTAACTTAGTAATTCTACTGTCCATTTTCTGATAATTTGTGTGTGTGTGTGTGTGTGTGTGTGTGTGTGGCTCCTGTCCGTGGACAGTAGAATTACTAAATAAAACCAGAAACTGAGTATTTTTTTTAAATTACGAACAAATTCTATGGCATACAAAACCAGGGAGAAAGACTAGCAAGCTTTTTTTAATGAAATAAATTATTAGCAACCAATATACAGATTATAAAAATGAAAATATTGTTATATTTGAAATTATCAATGAAACTGGTACTATTCTGAAAAAGTTAATAAAATTGATACAAGATAAAACCTAGATCTTATTTAATAAAAGCCTAATATGCTAAATCCGCAGTCATCTGGTTGGCCATTCAATCAATCAGCGCATAATATGCTAATGATATGCTAAGACCACTCAACCGCTCACTATGACATGCACTGACCACCAGGGACAGATGCTCTGACAAGTAGGTTAGCTTGCTACTGGTGTCTGGCCAATCAGGACTGAGCAAGATGGACCAGAAATGCCCTGGAGCCCTCTCGCAGTCCTCCCTGGCTGGCTAACCTGGCTGTCCCTCCCGGGCCTCAGTCGTGCACCAGTGGGGTCCTTCAGCCTGGCTGCACCCTATCACAATTTAGGACCCCTTGGGGGATGTCAGAAAGCTGATTTTGGCCCAACAGTGGAACAACTGGTTGCTATGATGCACACTGACCACCAGGGAGCAGATGCTCAATGCAGGAGCTGCCCCCTTGTGGTCAGTGTGCTCTCATATGGAGAGCACCACTCAGCCAGAACCCTGGGCTCATGGCTGACAAGCACAGTAGTGGTGGCAGAGCCTCTCCCACCTCCACAGCAGCACTAAGGATGTCCAACTGCCAGCTTAGGCCCACTTCCAAAGCTGGCAATTGGACATCCCCCAAGAGCCCCCTGGACTGCAAGAGAGTGCAGGCTGGGATGAGGGACCCTCATCAAGTGCACGAATTTTGTGCACTGAACCTCTAGTAGGATAATAAATAAAGATTAAAAATTTTAAATACAATATCCCTCCAAAAATTCCTCGCATTTGTTGCTCTTACTGACAATTTTTTTAACTTTCTAAAGAAAATAAAAATAAATAAAAAATCATTAAAAATTTATTTGAAATTTGATAAACATATAATATTAAAAACGACACAATTCCAAGCAGATATAAAAGTGACACAAAACCTGAATTATACAGGATAAAAATTAACAGATCAATCTATTCTAATAAAAGGGTAATATGCTAATTAGACCAAAAGACCTTCCAGACAAAGTCATGGTGGCAGGGCCGAGGCAGAGGCAGTTAGGGGGATTTGGGGCCAATCAGGCTGGCAGGAGGTCGCAGTTGGGGGTGATCAGGCCAGCAGGGGGTGGCAATTTGGGGCAGGCAGGCTGGCATGGGGGGCATTTGGGGGCAGAGAGGCTTCCATGGGGGGCATTTGGGGGCAGACAGGCTGGCGGGAGGGGGGTGGCTGTTGGAGGCGATCAGGCTGGAGGAAGGGAAGTTGAGGGCAATCAGGCCTGCAGGAAGAATGGTTAAAGGTGATTAGGCAGGCAGGCAGGTAAGCAGTTAGGAACCAGCAGTCCTGGATTGCGAGAGGGATGTCCAACTGCCGGTTTAGGCCCGATCCCTAAACCAGTGGTCAGACTCCCCCAAGGGGTTCCATATTGGAGAGGGTGCAGGCTGGGCTGAGGGATCCCCCTGTCCCTGTGCATGAATTTCATGCACTGGGACACTAGTATTATTTATAAATATAGATATAAAAATCACAACTATAATAGCAAATAAAATTCATTAACTAATTTAAAAACCTGGCCATTATAATTAAATAGCAATTATTTTTGGAAATAAGAACAGAATAGTGCTAGAAATTGTAATAACTTCACCAATATGCCAAGTAAGAAAAATCAGACAATCCTATCATTAAAAGATGAAAAAAAGTAGGTAAATTAAATATCCACTATTTATAATACACCTTCAAATAGTGGAAATAGAAGCATGTCTCATTCAACATATAAACATTTGTTTTAAATCAACAAACATCACACTTTAAAGTTGATACCACTAGAGACAACACTAGTAAAATCAGGTACAAAACAAATAGATTTGTAGTAGGATTCTGACCAGCAATAAGAGAGAAATATAAAAAGACATCTATTGGGAAAAAAACAAACAAAAAATCATTATTATTTACAGAAAATCCATTGGAAAAAAAGGATTTGAATTAATTTTTGAAAATCAATAAAATTGCTAGATAAAGATATAGAACATTTCATAATTTTAAAAAAGCCATTCCCAATAGAACAAAAAATATAAAATATGAAGATAGAATCTTAATGGGAAATGTGTGTGACCTAGATTGGGAGAGATGGGAGTAGGAGCCTAGAGTATTTTACTGAGAGATGTAAAATAAAACCTGACTAACGGGAAGATTCAGCGTGTTCCTCTATGAAAAGTCTAAATATTTTAAGGATGTCAATTCTTTTCAATTAATGTATTGCTTTAAAGCAATTTCAATTAAAATCCCAATAGAGTTCAGCTGGTGTGGCTCAGTGATGGAGCGTGGACCCATTAACCAGGAGGTCACAATTCAATCCCTTTTAGGGCACATGCCTGGGTTATGGGCTCCATCCCCCGTAGGGGGCGTGCAGGAGGCAGCCGATCAATGACTCTCTCATCATTGATGTTTCTATCTCTTGCTTTCTCTCTCTTCCTCTCTGAAATAAATAAAACATATTTTTTAAAATCCCAAAACAGTGTTTTGTTTTATTTGCTTAAACTGGGTAACCTTATTATAAAATTAATTTGGAAGAAAAATCAAGAAAAGATATATCTAAAGAACAAAATTAAGTAATATGAGGGTGAAAGAAACCCTTCCAAATCCAGAACACACAGGAAAATGTCAACAATTAAAATGATTTGATACCAATGCAAAAATAAATGGCTTGATCAGAGCACAGGATAGTAATTAGAGTTAAATATAAGATTACCAGTCAATGGGGAAAGAATGATTTCTCAACATGTTGGCCTTCACTGTGGTAGCATTTTGGCTCCAGAGCAATGGGGACACCCAGGACACTTGGGACAAGGAAGCTTTCTGGGTTTGACTTCACTAAGTGGAAACTTTCACACACTTGGTCAAGTGCTTCTCCCACACACTTTCTCAATATCAGTTTATCTACTTCATCTCCACCAGAATAACCTAATGCAATTAAAACCCACATTGAACAGAACTGGGCCCTGGCTTCACTGATCCCCTTCTCTTAGCTCTGCTCCTTTCTAGGCTGGGCTTTATCTTCCTAATCTTTCAACCTTCTACACCAACCCATAGCAATCCTAGGAATTCCATGAAATCTAATAAAACTCCCAACCCAGGAAGTACAATGACCTTATAACAAGTAGAACTAGAGAACTGGTTCAGCAGCAGTTCAATTAATTTTAATCATTATGCTCTGTTTAAGGGGAAGTCTTCTACCCTGCACTACACTCTTATTCTTTCTTTATGCTATATAAAATGAGGGTTGAATATATATATTCAAATATTTAAGATATACATGATATATATAAAGATGGTATCAAATAGTTCCTATTACATATACAGATTGATATTTAACATCTTTGTTCACCTAATTTTTTAAAAATTATCTTTATTGTTGAAAGTATCACAGATGTCCTCTTTTTCTCCCCATGGACCCCCTACACGCTGCACCCACCCCCACCCCCACACACTATTGTCTATGCCCAAGGATTATGCATATATGCATATAAGTTGTCTGGTTGATCTCTCCCCTCCCACCCACCCTTGCCTTCCCTCATCAATCAGTTCTGTGCTTCCATGTCTCTGGATCTATTTTGTTCATCAGTTTATTTTGTTCATTAGATTCCACATATGAGTGAGATCTTATGATACTTGCCTCTCTCTGACTGGCTCATTTCACTTAGCATAATAGACTCCAGGTGGCGAGTAACTGGTAACTATTTGTATTTTTGTATCATTCCATGAGACAAGACAAATTCTGAGTGAATTAGTTAACTAAAAATAATTTTTAATTAAAAGATAAAATTGAATGTTTATATGAGACTCGTTAGATGACATGATGTGCTAAAAGGATGGATTAATTACAAACTAAAAGACAAAAAAATATGACCACCAAAAAAAATCTAAAACATTATGTCTCTAAAACAGTCAAAGAGAAAGAGAAATTACAGACTAACAAAACATGTTGAATAAAGTATAGAATGAATAATTTTTACTAGATAAGGAGTCCATATAATCGACTATCTTAATGCCCTAATAATATTCCATAAATATGCAGTGGCTATGGATAGATAATCTGTAAAGAGGACATATTACTAGTAAATAAACATTTATAAAAATATTCAGTGCACTGGTGGTCAACAAAATAGAAATTAAAACCAGATATTATTATTCACCTATAAAAGTAACATTTTTAAAATGACAACACCCATTGTTGGGAAAGCTTCAGAAAAACTTATATTCTTTATATTACTAGTGGCAGCAAAATTATCAGAATGTATTTGTAAACTAATTTGGCACTCTTGATCAAAACCTGTCAAAATGTTTTGACCCAGTAATTCCGCTTCTGGGAATCTAGCCTAAAAAAAAATAACTTGAAGCCTAGAAAAAAATATTGATGCATGAAGATGTCTAACTCAGCATCATAACTGAGGAAACATAAAACTACATACAAAGTAAACTATAATGTAATACATTGTGGCAAAACCACTGGAATTTAATACTTAGCACTATTCAAAATCATAGTTATGAGAATTAGATGGATTATAAATCCAAAGAAACACATGACAAAGTACTATACGGGTATAATAATAATCTATTGAGCAACAGCTCTGCCAGGCATTTTACACAGATTCCTCATACCAACTCTGAGAAGTAGAAAAATAGGTAACAAGATAAAAAAAAAATAACAAGCTCTGCTGTCTCCCCTGGAGCACAGATGTGCCATGGTGTCACCCTTCCCACAGATGCTCCAAGTGCCCTGAGCTCTCAGTGCTCTCCAGGAATTGCCCTCAGCTGAAGAAATAAGGTCACTCAAGGTCACACCCATTTCCAGAGCAACTTAGACCCAATATCTGCTCGCTGCACAGACATAAGGGCCCAGATCCCTAGCCCCAACTGAGGACCATGCTGGAAGGCCACTCCAGCCTCTGAGCTCTTGGGTGGTAAGCTGAGGCCTCTATTGAGACTGCCTTGTAGCCCGGTCCTCCCTCTATCCATCCTACCGCCCATCCTTCCCCACAGTTGTTGTTCTTCAGAGTATTCTATGATGAAATCCCTACACACTGATTTCTATCTCTGAGTCTGTTTTCCAGAGATCTCAGCTTATAAGAGATAATGCCAGGGATGGTCCTAGGTGGCAACGTTAAAATAGGATTTGGAACCAGATCAAGGGCACCACTGCCATGGGAGGTGGAGCACAATTTGCACCTTGCACAAGCTTGCAGTGCAGCTGCAACAACGTTCACCAGTGCTGAACTGGGATGGTATATACCAGTGGGAGGAATGCAGTAGATCAGATGTTGGGAAATATAGAGAAAATGAGAATTTTTAAGGACAACAGAAGTGGATGAGGGTTGCTGGAGACACCTAACACTTTAGAAAGACAATAAGATGCTGAGGGTGATGAACTGTCAATTCAAAGCTAAGTATGAAAATGACAGGGCTTCCCTGGGGGAGGGGAAGGTAACACTGAGCTTCAGGGCTAAGACCACAAGAGCAGCAGAGCTCCAGAGAAGGTTCAGTTCTCAACATAGACAGGTTGAGCAGCCCAGGTTATGGTGCTGACTGGGAAAGAGAGGGACTCTGGGTTGATGCACTGACATATGTTCCCCTAATTTTCCCCGAACCCTCTGGCCTGCAAACATGCCCAGCTCCTCCCTGTGGAGTGTGCCCCATCTCCTGCACATTTGCAGAGGCCTTTCCCCTGGAAGGCAATATATTCACCCCATACCCGGACCTGTCTCCACTTTCCCTCATATCCAACACATAGGGTTTAGTCCAAATATCACCCAGGATTTAAAGATAGAAATTATAGTAGAAAATAAGGAGTAAGCCTGGCCACTGTTGCTCACTGTTTGAGTGTCAACCTATGAACCAGGTGATCACAATTCTATTCCCAGTCAGGGTACATGCCTGGGTTGCAGGCTCAATCCCAAGTAGGGGGCATACAAGAGGCAGCCAAGCAATGATTCTCTCTCATCATTGATATTTCTATCTCTCTCCCTCTCCCTTCCTCTCTGAAATCAATAAAAATCTATTTAAAAAGCACAAGGGATGATGGTATATGTAGATCGAAGGGACAACACATCAAGACCATATAATGGATGGTCTTCTTTGGTTCTCTTTGGTTGTCTAAGTCTAAGGATTTCCACTGTCTGTTTACTATCACTGCCCTTTTTCACCCATCCTATGACTGGCCTCTGGCCTCTACTTAACCTGTCTAATTTACTGCCCACTTAGTCAGAAGACACTATCCCTGCCATCCTGGAAAATCAAGTGTTTTGGTCAAAAATTTTGACCCACACCAAGAGTGTACAGAGGCAGACAGAAAAGGACAAACCACAGCCCTGAAATCAGCTCTGGTTGGTGATCTCCAGCCTAATGCTCGTACACCTGGTCAGGAAGGATGTTTCATTAGCAAGTCATACGTAATTATGGCATCAAATTGCCCATATCAATAGTGCTTGCCTTTTGAAAATTTATTTTCTTACAGACTAACCTAAAGTTGCATTGAAACCACTAAAGGTTGTATTGAGAATAAGTTATCATCCACACATTACTAATAATGGCAACGTTTGTCTAGAAATCTAATATTGATATTGATGTTACCTGCCTTAACTATTCCAAAGGTTCGCTTATCCATTTTTTCACTGCTACCTGATCCAAACCCAGATGATAATTCCAGTATCAGAGAAAGACAAAAATATAAAATGAAGTAAAATCAACAAAACACCTTGGGGTAGATTCCAGAAGTATGGGGCTCAATTGTGCTACTTGAATTCAGAATAATCTGCGCTATAGGAGGGATGAACTTTAAATAACTGCTCCTTTTTTATCTTCTAATCTGGCAGCTCCCCTGTATATATTCTTTTATAAGATTTTTAATTTTTGTTTGTTTTCCCCTTCCCACGCATGTGCTTACCCAAAATGACTCAGGTGTTTGCAGCTTTGGATAGTTACTGCTCTTAGAAAATGTAGTTACAAGAGAACAGGTAACCAAGATTGAAAATGCTTCGATATGGAGTTTGTGTGTTTGGGGGCCAATATTTCAATCTAACTTTGTTAGGACTGAAATAGCCTCACTGCTCTAATCTTCTGAAGCGATCAACTGGGGTGGGAGGAGGAGAGAGATGGATTCGCAGTTGTCACATCAGAGAGGTACCACCGCTGTAGTGCTGAGGTTCGAGGTCCTTGATACATTTTCTGCTCTTTACTGAGGTGGCTAAAGAATTGGTGCAAAATATATAGCATCAGCAGTACAAGGTGATGTATGTTATGCATGTCAATCAAGAAAATCACCTACCTTTGGCCTCGAGAAAATAGAAATTGGGACACCTTAATTTCTAAACAAAGGCTTCAACATATTGTAATTGTTTGCATCCTCCTTATTTTGCATGCTTTAATTTGTGGTTTTTATTTAAATTGTCAGGAGGCGTGGTCCTAACAGTCCATAATCCAATAAAATCTTTACCTGTGAAAAATTTTGGAAGCTGTCGATGGAATAGTAATCGTCTAATATCTCTGTCAATGTTTTATTAATTTTCCTTCCATTAAGTTGCACAAACTAATGAAGAAAAGAATATACAATGACCTATATGTATCTAAATGCCAATATTATGGAAACAATAAATCATTTATAGTTAAAGATTTTAACATACTCTCAGAAACTGATAGATGATTTAGAAAATTAAATTGTAAAAAATTAAAATGTAAAAAATAATTAATAACACAATTAACAGAAGTTTATACCAAATGGAGACCACAAATTTATATAAAGAAAAAAAAAACTTTTATAAAATTTAGCTGTGTACTGGCTTCAAAGGAAGCTTTCATAAATTCCAGAGAATTAACATTTTACAGTTTATTTCTGTGACCATAATACAGATATCAATTACAAAATGATAAATTTACCAAAAACTCCCATATGTCTAGAAATGAAGTAACATCATACCTATAGTTTAAAGAGACGATCATATGAGAAATTGTGAAATATAATCATTGCTCCTATAGTATAAACTAGAGGCCCAGTACATGAAATTCATGCACGGGGGGGGGGGGGGGGGGTCACAGCCCAGCCTGTACCCTTTCCAATCCGGGACCCCTTGGGGGATGTCAAACTTCCAGTTTAGGCCAGATTAAACTGGTACTCAGACATCCCTCTCTTAATCTGGTACTGCTGGCTCTTAACCACTTGCCTGCCTGCCTACCTGATCACCCCTAACTGCTCCCCTACTGATCTGATTGCCCCTAACCACTCTGCCTGCTTGCCTGATTGCCCCTAACTGCTCCCCTGCCAGCCTGATCACCCTAACCACCTCAGCCTTAGCTCCCACACCTGGGCTTCCCTCCCTCTGGCCAGCCGCAGGCACCTGGGACCCAGGATGGCTTCACCTGGGCTGGCCGCAGCCACAGGTGCCCGGGACCATGGGCAGCTTCATCGGGGCAGCTTCACCCAGGCCTGGCTTTGTCAGGACATCTGGAAGGTCATCCGGAAGATGTCTGGTCTAATTAGCATATTACCCTTTTATTAGTATAGATTATGAATTTCTACAAAAGTACTATGTCATAGAATTTCACACAACAAAAATAACAGGACTCAAGGGTAAAATATGGGTGAATTTCTAGGCATGGCCCCCAAGATCCCACTGTCTGATACCTGTGAATCTGAGATTATATCACTCCTAGGATCTAGATATGTTGCATGACACACTGGACTTTTAAAAAAAGACATTATCCAGGTGGGCTTAATCCAGTCACATGAGCCCATGAAAGGAGAGAATTTTCTCTGATGGGTGGTAACAGAGGAGGATGTAGGGGAAATCAGAGAGATTGGTAGCACAAGTAGGATTACATGAGGCTCGGGGAAAGTAATGTGAGGACCCTAAGAGCAGAGAGCAGACACTGGATGACAGACAGCAAGGAAATGGAAACCTTGCTTCTACAATGAAGAACTGAATTCTGCCAATGACCAGTGAGTTTGGAAAAGGACCTTTAGCCCCAGATGAGAAATGACCCCTGTGGGTAACTTGATTTTAGCATGGTAGTACCCTAAGAAAAATTCTGGCCACACAATGCTAGACTTCTGACTTGACACAAACTTTTCTTTTCTTTTAAGCCACTATATTTAAGGTAATTAGTTGCACAAGAAAAAAAAATGAATATAGGAGGAGAGCATGCAAAAACATAGTTTTATACAAGTAATACACTGAAAAATTAATGTAAAAATCGGTACCCATAAATATCTTACTTACTTAACAAATTCTATAACAAATATAACATGTTTTCTTTAATATTTGGATATAGAATTCCATATGTCTTCATTAGATTATACCTGTCAGCTTTGTTATTCAAACCATCTACCTCTTTACTAATCTTTTTGTCTATTTGACCTAACGCTAAACAAAAGAGGTGAGTTGAAATCCCCCACTATAATAGGGGATTTAATGATATATCCTATATTTTATCTTTTGCTTTATGTATTTTAAGAATATTTTATTCATTGCATCCATGGTTAGACTTATTTTATCTTCTTGGTGCATCAAACTTCTTATCTAATCTAATAAAAGCATAATATTGAAATTAAGCATTTCTACTGGATGCCTAAGCCATGCCCATCAGCCAATCAGAGTGGCTGTATGCAAATTAACCCAGCCAAGATGAAGGCCGGCAGTCACAGAGCTAGAGTAAACAGCAGACTTCCATTGCAACAGGAGTAAACTGTCTGCCTAGGTTGGCTGGGCCTCTCTCTGCTCCAGGCAACATAGCTGCAACATTGTTTCAATTATAGAAGCCACGGAGCTGAAGCAAACAGCAGGCTTCTGTTGCACCAGTGATGGAGGAAACTGCCTGCCTAGGCCGGCTGGGCCTCTCTCTGCTCATGGTAACATTCTTTCAATTATAGAAGCCACGGAGCTGAAACCAACAGGAGGCTTCATTACCTGCCTAGGCCTCGGCTTAAAAGAACAGTGTATCAATTATAGAAGATAAATAAACCTCAGAAACCTGCTTCCAGTCAGCCTTGCTGGGACGTTGGGTCAATGGGAGCTGTGGGCAGCCTGAAAGCCTGAAAACGCCCCTCAGTCTGTCACTCAAGCTGGCCAGGTACCCCAGTAGAAACCCAAACCCTGAAGAGACTGTGGCCAGCCTGCAAACAGCCATCAGCCCTTCACCCAGGCTGGCCAGGTACCCCAGTAGGGACCTGAACCCTGAAGAGACTGTGGCCAGCCTTCAAACAGCCATCAGTCCCTCACACAAGCTGACCAGGCACGCCAGCAGGTGGATATCCCCAGAGGGGTCCCAGACTGCGAGAGGGCACAGGCTGGACTGAGGGACCTCCTGAGTGCACAAATTTTTGTGCACTGGGCCCCTAGTCATTATATAATGACTCTTTCAAGCTCTGTTTGCTTTTTGTTAAAAACCTACTTTTTTGGTTACTAGTGTAGTTACATCAATTTTCTTTTGATTAATATTTATTTACCTGATATAGCTGTTCCCACCCTTTTTACTCTCAATTTTTCATTTCATTATGATTTAGGCTCTTACAAAAAATAAAACTGATTTTAAAAATCTGACCTTGCAAACTCCATTTTTTAATTTGAGGATTTAGTTATACAACATGTTTATGAATATTTAAATGTGAGAATTTATTGCTGCAACTTTTGATTTACTAACCATTTTGTTTCTCTTTAGTCTACTCTGTTGTCTTCTTTTTAAAAATTGATATTATAGCTTCCCCTTAGCAAAACAAAAACTTTATCCTACTCTTCTATCCCTTGGTGTCACTATCCACCCACAACCTCCATTCCAAACTGTCTTGTGATTGACACTGTGTAGAATTTTAATTTTAGGTTATTAAACATATACTTTTTATTTCTCTTAGCTTTAACTTTAGAGATGAAAAATACCCATTCTTTGCAAAATATTTAATCATCCTATTTTTTGTTGCATATTTTTTCAGCATCTACTAGAGGTATTTATTTATTTGAATATTTCCTTCAAAACATAATCTTTGTGTATTTTAAACTGTCTGTGGCCTTGTATGCCTGCAAATACTTTTGTTATGCATTCATAATTGGATGATAATGTGGCTGGATATAAATTTTAGGTTTAAAATACTATGGGGCCTAATAAGAGATAGAATAGGGAGACAACACATAGAGACAGAAGGGAGGACACTGAAGATGGAGGCAGAGACTGGCTACATGCAGCCCCAAACCAAGGAACAGCAAGGATTGTCAACAACCAAAAGCTAAGAAAAGGCCATAGAAAGGATTCTCCTTTCGAGTCTCCTGAAGGAAACAGCCCTGCTGCACACTGATTTCAGACTCCTGACCTCCAAAACTGAAAGAATCCATTTCTGTTGTCTTAAGCCACCCAGTTTGTGAGAGTTTGTTACAGCAGCCATAGGGAACTAATACATACAGGCTGACAGCTGTTGATGATTTCTTCTCACAAAACCAGTTTACATTTTCCTGGCTCTTAACATGTTGGGTAATTTTTTACTGTATCCTAGACATTGTAAATAGTAAGTTGTAAAGACTTTAGATTATGTTATATTTCTTCAAAGAGGGTTGACGTTTTTGTTTTAGTAGATAACTCGCTTGGTTAAACTCAGATTGCATTGTCATACCTGAGGTGGGGAGAGTTCAGACCTCAGTTTAGTTCTTTCAGCCTTAGCTACATCATGCTTCCGACTGTGCCCCTCACATTCATACTGCAGGGATTAGCTGGAAACTTGGGCTGAGTTTATACACGGAATTTGGAGTTCCTCTTCTCTGGTTCTTTCCTTTTCAGGTTTTCTCTCTCACACCTTGGCATCTCTGGTCCACCTGGGCTCTTTCCTTTAGTTCCTCCATTTAAAAATCCAGGGGGCTCTGAATCAGAGTTTTAGCTGAGCCATGGAACTTTCTCCATTAAAGCCACTTGCTTCAAGGTTCAACTCACCTCCGAAATTTGTCTGCTTCACTCTTTTCAGTCTCCAAAGGCTTAAGAGTTGTGTTGGTTCTAAGCCTAGATATTAGCTTTTATTTTGGGAAGAATTGGCTCTTAGATGCCCAGTTCTCCACATCACAGTCTTCAGCATCAGTGTGTAAGTGAACTCAACGTACAGGGAGTTTCTAAAGTTTAACCGAGGGCTGGTTTCAGCCATGGGATCCAGTAGCCCATGCTAACTAGCCAGCTAGGCAAGAAGTACAATTCAAGCTAGGGCATAGGTTCATGTTAATTTGCCTCTGATTCCAGCTCCCCAAGCTTTAGAGACTCTGTTACAATTTGTCGAAATCAAAAGTAAAAACTTTAGTTTAAGACGCAGTAATTGTGTAAATACAAGGTAAGGCAAAAGTAGGCATATAATTGTTTGTATGGAAAACAATACAGTAAAAAGTTAATAATAATACAAGAATAAATTCTGCTTCATGTACTCACCACTGTAAACCTACTTTTACCCCACCCTGTATTTGATCCTTCCATCCCTCCTCCCAGTTTAACACCAGTTTTGAGTTTTGTCTGTATTCCCTTATATTCAGAGCCTCATCACATTAAAAAAAGCCAACTTATACTTTTCAAAGGCAGATGCTCCTCTGTGACTATCAGGAATTTATATTTACAAGTATGCTATTCAGATCATGATGGGCAATATGGTGTTTGATAGTGCTACACCATGTAATGCTGCATGTATCAAATGGCTGGTAGAAATTAATAGCTTCCATGTGAAATCTCATTTTTTAATAGCAGAAAGAATCTTTCCCAGATCCCCTAGAGGCAACTTCATCAACCGTTATTTCCTTTGTCACTTAAAAAGGAAAATAGTGAGCCCAGGCAAACTCCAATTTGAATCTGTTCATCTTGTCCCCTGCCTTGCATGAGAATTGAAAACGTAATTTCCAGTCCTTCTTCACAAATGGAATTGTTGTTATTATTCAGTTTTCCATATGTGAGAAGCTGTCACCCCTGTCAGGCTCCGCGCATCTTCATTTGTGACTCCAAAACCAGACTCACACGTCTGAGCACACGCTGCACATCTCAAGTGGAAGGTAATTTCTCTCTTAATGCACCAAGAGCCCTACTGATAAGAGCCAGGTCCCTGGCTTGAATATTTGTTCCCATCATCTCCTAATAACATATTAATGCATCCATTGCCCTCCACATATGCCAGATGTGTCTGCTCCTTGGATAGCTCCTGACAAGGGATCCAGGAACTGTTATTACCTAGTGCCAGAAGGACACCACTTAGGGCAATATTATATTTGATTCTCAGTCCTACTCCATGGAAATTAGCCTCTAGCTGCTACAGTCTTGCTAAGACAACCCTCCCACCCCCCACCCACGCCCTCTAACTATGACCATGACCCAATCCTTTCTTTATCTTTTTTTTAAAGACTTTCTATTGATTTTTAAAGAGAGAGGAAGGGAGAAGGAGAGAGAGAAATATTGATGCAAGAGTGAAACATTGATTGGCTGCCTTCTGCATGCCTTCCCCCGACACCAGGGATAAGGTTGCAACACCCTGTATCCCGCCTGGGCAGGTGTCCAATCCTTTCTTATGTAGAACAAAGTACATTCCTCTCTAGTTGCTACCACTCTAGGGACTGGCCATCTGGAGACAGAAAAATAAGATCTGGCATCAGAAACAGTTTGAGACCAGGAAGTAACTTCAGGGGTGGGTATGAAAGTTGGTAAAGGTATCCCAAAACAAAACGGTCTGTAAGCCTTTTCAAATGCTAGAAGTAAAAAAAAAAAAAAAAAAAAAAAAAAATTATCTCAGGAATGAAGACAGTTTTTGAAGATAATGGGTCTGCAATGGATTTGTGTGTGTGCGTGCGCGTGTGTGAAGGAGAGAAACTAACGCAAAGAACTAAACTGGTCTGCATGATAAAGTGGGTCCTTTTCAAGAAGAAGGTATTGTATGATAAATTGAATTTAGAGTTCCCTGGGTAGTAGGAATAGAGAGTGTCAAAAGGAGGCAATATTTAAGTAAGAGAGAAACTGAGAAGGGGGGATTCTGATCCGATGAATTTAAAGAGTAGGCCCTTAATTTAATGCAGGGAGGAGAGGCTTAATGGCAGGTCTAGGAGGGGATTCCAGTGAGGATGCTCATCCCTCTAGGTACGCGTGTTAAACACAGATTCCTGTGACACAGTGGGAAGTGTGGGTCCACACATGGGACAGGGAGTGATAGAAGGGCAGTCTTGCCTTTACAATCCATCCCCTGTGGCTAAAGTGGCAGCAGAGTTATCTAGAGAGAATGGTTCTCAGAGCACCAGGCATAAAGTAGATTACCAAGCACTGGTGAATTGTAAACTGACAAGAAGAAAACAGACTACTCTTTCTTCCAATATACTAAGAAGACCAGCCTAGTCCTTTCTCTGATGTGTCTAGGACACAGGCAGGTAGTAGTAACAAAATTATACTGAGTCTAGGCTGTGAGCAAGGATGTCATGGAAAACCAAACATAGGACACAAAAATCTGAAATCAAGCATAGAATAATCAGTTGCATTTCCTTTACTTGCTCACCCATAGCTACAGTATTTTTATTGGCTCAGCTGTTGGTAAGTTTGCTCTTGTCCTGGATTTATATTAAAGGCACCCCTTCTATTATAGGTAGTTTGGACAACATCTCTTCTTTTTTATTAAATATGTTTTTTATTGATTTTAGAGAGAAAGGGAGAAGGGAGAGGGAGAGAAACATCAATTGACTGCCTCCTGCTGCCTCTTGCTGCCTCCTGCATGCCCCCTACTGGGGATCAAGCCTGCAACCCAAGCATGTACCATGACCAGGAATTGAACCTATGACCTCTTGGTGCATGGGTCAATTCTCAACCAACTGAGCCACACTGGTCAGAATGGACAATATCTCTTCTTGATTTGTGTGTGCAGTATCATCTTATCCAGAAAATATATCTAACCAGGGCCAAATATTTCATCCTTCTCTGTTGCAAGGTCCCTAACCATCTAATCCATTAAGTGCAAACAATACTGATGTACCCCTAGCAACCCTGAGATTATTGAAATTCAATCTCAAAGAAATTCTTCAAAGCAATCAGTGAAACAAGCAAGCTTTTGATTCTTATCAAAGACAATGTGAACCTATTAGGCAGATAAACCAGGTGTTCTAAGAAACTACAAATATTGTCAGAGACTATGGTCTTGGTTGGAAAGAAAAAGAGTTAATGTTTATGGAAGTTCTACTTTGGACTAGGCCATGTTAGATATTTTCACATACTTGTGATCACTCAGCACTTACAAGTTCTCCAAAAAGAGGCATTGTGAAGAGGCAGAGGTTAAAACAGCTAGATCCAGGTCTAATTCGAATGCCAATGAATTTTCTACATTGACTTCCTGCCTCAGAAGGTGCACATGTCACAAAGATACAGATAAATGACTGTTCACAGGATGCCCTGGTATCTCTGGATGCCAGAGGATATTCAAGTAGTTCTAAATTGCAGGCTACTGAGTCTTTGTGCATCATTGCTTCAATTTAATGGGTCTTGACCAACATTAAGGAAAATAGAATAGAGGATGGAAATATGGTGGCCGGCAAGACAGCAGTGAGGAAGAGAGTATGAATGAGTGAGAGAGTGAAAGGGGAATGTGTGAACATGTGTGTGTGGTGTGTGTGTGTGTGTGTGTGTCTGTGTGTGTGGCAGCTAGATCCAGCAGGACATTTGGGAGCTGGCAGACCAGCCTCTCTTAGATGAAGAGCTGGAAAGCCCCACTACTGGTGCAAGCACTCCCAGGTAGCTAGTGATGGCAAAGCAACCATGCCATCTTAAAGGGGAGAGCTGCTGTGACTAGAAGCCCAGCCTCACCACCACCCAGACTGGTCTCAGACACCACCCTGGAACCTACAGCCACTCTGGCCAAAGACCTGTGACTGCAGCTGCAGACCCACGGACACTGGGACTCCGGCCGCCCAGGCTGCAGGCTCCTGTGAGTCCCAAAAGGTGCAACCTTCCCAGCAACTCACCACCATGACATAGGCCCGGTCCATCCTGGTGCCTAGGCTCTCAGGTGACTCTCAGAGCACATCACAATACTGCTGACCCTCTATAATGACCACAGACCTAGAGAGTCCCAGCGTGTGGGGTCTCCAGTGACCCTTGGGTTAAATGATGCTCCCACCTCCCCACCGCCATGGGCACAGACCCCGTGCATCCTAGCGCCTAGGCTCTTCAGTGATAGCAAAAATGGGAAAACAAAGACACAACCCAAAAGGAAAGAATTGCAAGAAAAGGGACTAAATGAAACAGAGGCATGGAATATGTCAGAAAAAGAATTCAAGGTAAGGGTCATACAGTTCATAAATCAGATAGATGAAAAAATTAACAACTTATGTAAGAATCAAGAGAAATAAAAAATGATATAGCTACAATAAAAAACACAATGGAAGGTTTCAACAGTAGACTAGGAGAAGCTGAGGACAGAATTAGTGAGTTAGAAGACAGGGCAGATAAACATACATAATCTGAACAGAAATTGGAGAAAAAAATAGAAAACAGGAGGAGAGCCTAAGGGAACTCTGGGACAACATGAAATGAAGTAATATACATATAAAAGGGGTGCCAGAAGAACAAGAAGAGGAACAAGAATTAGAAAACCTATTGAATGAAATAATGACAGAAAACTCTCCTGATTTGGGGAAGAAAAAAGTTACATAAGCACAGAAAATAAGATGAAACCAAAAAGACTGACACCAAGACACTTCATAATTACAATGGCAAATGTTAATGACAAAGAGAGAATCTTAAAGACTACAAGACAGAGAGTTACCTACAAAGGATCTCCCATTAGAGCAGTGGTTCTCAACTTTCTGGCCCTTTAAATACAGTTCCTCATGTTGTGACCCCAACCATAAAATTATTTTTGTTGCTACTTCATAACTATAATTTTGCTACTGTTATGAATTATAATGTAAATATCTGATATGCAGGATGGTCTTAGACGACCATTGTGAAAGGGTCATTTGACCTCCAAAGGGGTCATGACCCACAGGTGGAGACCCACTGCATTAGAATATCAAATGATTTCTCATAAGGAACACATGAGGCCAGAAGGAAATGGAATGAAATATACAAAGTGTTGCAAAGCAAAGGACTGAATCAAGAATACTTTATCCAGCAAGGCTATCATTCAAAATTGAAGGGGAGATCAGGAGTTTCACAGACAAAAAAAGGCTAAGGGAGTTTATCACTACCAATCCAGCAATGTAAGAAATGCTAAATGGGACTGTTATAAAAAGAAGAAATAGAAAGAGAAGGAACACAGGCATAAAGAACAAAATTCCTACAAACAAGTCCCTATCCTACATAATAAAGGCTAATATGCAAATTGACCTAATGGCAGAAGGACTGTCTCTATGACATGCACTGACCACCAGGGGGCAGATACTCAATGAAGGAGCTGCCCCCTGGTGGTCAGTGCACTCCCACAGGGGGAGTGCCACTCAGCCAGAAGCTAGGCTCATGACTGATGAGCACAGCAGCAGTGGTGGGAGCCACTTCTGCCTCCACAGCAGTGCTAAATATGTCCAACTGCTGGCTTAGGCCTCTCCCCATGGGGATGGGTATAAGCCATCAGTTGGGCATCCCCCAAGGGCTCCCAGACTGCGAGAGGGCACAGGCTAGGCTGATGGGACCTTCCCTGTCCCCTGTGCAAGAATTTCATGCACCGAGCCTCTAGTAAATAATAATCTTAAATGTAAATGGATTAAATGCTCCAATCAAAAGCCATATAGTGACTGAATGGATAAGAAAATATGACTCATATATATGCTGTCTATAAGTGACCCACCTAAGAACAAGGGACTCACACAGACTGAAAGTGAAGAGATGGAAAAATATTTAACAGACAAATAGAAATGAAAAAAAGAGTGGAGTAGCAATACTTATATCTGGCCAAATAGATCTCAAAGTGAAGGCCATAACAAGAGATAAGGAAGGCCACTTTATAATACTAAAGGGATCAATACAACAAGAGGATATGACTCTGGCAAACATATATGTACCCAATATAGGAGCACACAAATACATATAAAACTTCTGGAAGATATCAAGGGAGATATCTACAGCAATACAATCATAGTACCCCATTTACATCACTGGACAAATCCTCTAGACAAAAAATCAGCAAAGAAACAGCAAACCCAAAAGATTCACTAGATCAGATGGATTTAATCAACATCTTCAGAACATTTCACCCCAAAACCAAGGAATATATGTTCTTCTCAAGTGCACATGGGACATTTTCAAAGACAGACCACATTTTGGGTCACAAGCAAAGTCTCTCCAAATTCAAGAAGATTGAAATCATATCAAGCATCTTCTCAGACCACAATGACATAATATTAGAAATAAACTACAATAAAACAATCCCCAAAATTCCAACACTTGAAGGCTAAATAGCATGTTATTAAACAATGATTGGGCTACCAAAGAGATCAAATAAGAAATAAAAAACATCTTATAAATGAATGACAATGAAAACACAATAATCCAACATCTATGGGACACAGTGAAAGCAGTCCTGTGAGGGAAGTTCATAACTTTACAGGCCTATCTCAAAAAAACAAAAAAAAAATGGTAATAAATTATCTAACTCCATAACTTAAAGAATTAGAAATAGAGCAACAAGAAAAACTCAGAGTGAGCAGAAGGGAAATAATAAAGATCAGAGTGGAAATAAATGACATAGAGACAAAAAAATACAAGAGATCACTAAAACCAAGAACTTGTTCTTTGAAAGGATAAACAAGATTGATGAACCTCTAGCCAGGCTCACCAAGAAGCAGAGAGAGAGGATCTAAAAAAACAAAATCAGAAATGAAAGAGGTAAAATAACAACAGACTCCACAGAAATACAAAGAATTGTTTGAAAAAAAAATACTATGAAAAACTCTGTTCCAACAAACTGGTCAATCTAGAAAAAAAAAATGGACCTATTCCTAGAAAAATACAACCTTCCAAAACTATATCAAAAAGAATAAA
Organism: Murina feae; assembly: GCA_004026665.1. Classification (NCBI taxonomy): domain Eukaryota; kingdom Metazoa; phylum Chordata; class Mammalia; order Chiroptera; family Vespertilionidae; genus Murina; species Murina feae. The sequence continues at coordinate 21,274 of PVJC01000909.1, read as the reverse complement.
AAAATATGAATAGGCCCAAAACTATGGAGGAAATTGAAGCAGTAATAAAAAAAATATTCCAGGAAAAAAAAAGCCGTGGGCCAGATGGCTTCACAGGGGAGTTTTACCAAACATTCAAAGAAGAACTAAAATCTATCCTCCTGAGACTATTCCAAAAAAATTCAAGAGGAAGGAATACTTCCAAACTCTTTCTATGAAGTGAGCATTACCCTAATCCTAAACCAGGTAAAAACACTACAAAGAAAGAGAATTGCAGGTCAATATCTCTGATGAACATAAGTGCTAAAATCCTTAACAAAATTCTAGCAAATTAGATCCAGCATTTCATTAGAAAGATCATACACCATGACCGAGTGGATTTTATTCCAGGGATGCAAGGATGGTATAACATCCCCAAATCAATAAACATGATACATCACACAAACAAATTCAGAGAGAAAAATCACATAATCATATCAATTGATGCATAAAAAGCATTTGACAAAATCTAATAGCCTTTCTTGATAAAAAATCTCAGTAGGAATAGAGGAATCTCTGAATACCTCAACATAACAAAAGCCTTATATGACAAACCTACAGCCAACATCAGACTCAATGGGCAAAAACTAAAACCATTTCCCCTAAGAACAGGAACAAGGCAGGGATGTTCACTCTCACCACTCCTGTTCTACCTACTGGAAGTGTTATTCAAAGCAGTCTGACAATAAGAAGAAATAAAAGGCATCAAAATTGGAAAAGAAGAAGTAAAACTGTCATTATTTGCAAATGACATGATACTGTAGATAGAAAACCCTAAAGACTCCATCAAGAAACTACTACTAGATTTAATAAATAAATTCAGCAATGTAGCAGGATACAAAATTAAAACCCAGAAATCTACAGTTTTTTATACCCAAATAAATAACTCACAGAAAGAGAAACTAAAAAAAAATCCCATTTATCATTGAACCAAAAAAAAATAAGATATCAAGGAATAAATTTAACTAAGGAGGTAAAAGAGCTATATTCAGAAAACTACAGGACATTGAAAAAATAGATAGAGGATGACATAAACATATGGAAGAATGTACTGTGTTCATGGATTGGTAGAATCAACATCATTAAAATTTCCATACTACCCAAAGCAATCTACAGATTTAATGCAATTCCCATTAAAATACCCATGAAATATTTCACAGACCTTGAACAAACTCTCCAAAAATTCATATGGAATAAAAAAAGACCCTGAATAGCTGCAGAAATCTTGAGAAAGAAGAACAATGTTGGAGTGATCACAGTACAAAGCCACTGTTTTTAAAATTTGTGCACTCGGAGTGGTGCCTCACTCGGTCTGTACCCTCTCCCAGTCTGAGAACCCTTAAGGGATGTCCACCTGCTAGTTTAGGCCCACTTCCTGGCCAAACAGGCCTAAGATGGCAGTCTGACATCCCTCTGGCAGCCCAGGAGCCCTTGGGAGATGTCCACTTGCCAGCAGGGAGCAGGCCTAAGCTGCAGTTGGACATTCTTATCGCTGCTGAGGAGGCAGAAGAGGCTTCCACCACCACCACTGTACTGGCAGCTGTCAGCCTGGCTTGTGGCAGAGCAGAGCTCCCCCTGTGGGAGTGCACTGACCACCAGGGGCAGCACCTGCATTGAGCGTCTGCCCCCTGGGGGTCAGTGTGTGTCATAGTGACCAGTCATTCCCAGTCATTCTGCTGTTAGGGTCAACTTGCATATTACCCTTTTATAATATAGGATAGAGGCCTGGTGCATGGGTGGGGGCCAGCTGGTTTGCCCTGACAGGTGTCCTGGATCAGAGTGGGGGTCCCAATGAGGTTCCTGGCCAGCCTGGGTGAGGGACTGATGGCCGTTTTCAGACTGGCTACACCCCCATCAGAGTAGGGGTCCCTGCTGGGGTGCCTGGCCAGCCTGGGTTAGGGGCTGAGGGCCATTTTCAGGCTGTCCAAGCCCCCCCAGCAGGGACCCTCATGAGGGTGTGGCCATCCTGGGTGAGGGGCTGATAGCTGTTTGCAGGCTGGCCACAGCCTTCAGTGACCCAAGCTCTCAGTGAGACTGGCTGGAACCAGGTATCTGGGTTTTATTTATCTTCTATAATTTCAACTTTGTTACCTTGAGCAGAGGCCACAGCCTGCCTAGGCAGGAAGCTTCCTCCATCGCCGGGGCAATGAAGCCTCCTATTTGCTCTAGCTCTGTGGCTGCTGGTCGCCATCTTGGTTGGATTAATTTGCATATAGTCACTCTGATTGGTTGGTGGGCGTGGCTTGGGATGTAGCAGAGTGATGTAATTAGCATATTACTCTTTTATTAGATTAGATTGGTGGTTAGGTCTTGGAAAGATGAATTTGAGGGGACACAGTTCAGTTCATAGCATGCAGTGCTTCCTGATCTCTGCAGTGGGGACACTATCATACGCCTTATACACCTCCTTTCCTAGACTATTGTAAGGATTAAGTAAGAGGATGAACAGAAATCAAATGGTACAGTTCTCAGCTTAGGGCAAATTCCTGATCACTCATTTGCTTCTGCTCGGCCCTCCAAGTAGGGGAGAAAGTAGAGTGTAGATGGCTGAAGTGCTAATGGATCAGCACTTGGAAGCCAAAGTCTTGCTGGACTCAGGGGAATAACAAGTTATTGAGGGTAAGAAAGCAACCCACCATTCACTGTGCTTCCAATTGCCACAGCTGGCATACTATATTAAAGACACTTAGAGTCATGCAGAAGAAAGCTGCTCTGCAGGCATGAAGAACTTTGTGGAAGCAGATGTTTTAGCCTGTTTCATGCTGATTGACAGGACATCTTCTCCTTAAGTGAGAGGCTGTCAGGCACCATATTGTTAAAGCTTATCAGATTCATACACAGGCTATTCTTTATTGCATCATTCCATCAGACCCTTGCAATATTTGTATAAAATCAAATAGAGAGTCATGCTAAATACTGGACACTATAGGATGAGCTCTCCATTGTGAGATGAGGACAAGTCTCAGTTTTTTATAGACCAATGACCAAATGATCTGCACTATGGAAATACAACCAAACACACTAAAGAGAACCTCTTCTTGGGGTTCAGTGCTTGTCCAGTGGCCCTAAATTTCCATTAAAAATATAAATACAAAGCAAAGATGGATGCAAGTGACAGTAGACACATTAAATATTTGCTCCTTGGGTGACCACCAGAAACTCATGGGAAAGGAAGGTGCCGGGAGTCCACGTGTCCAGGCACTGACTGCATGTGCAAGTGACCTCTCAGGTCTCAGTTTCCTCACTTGCAGAAGGAGGTAGTGTACTCAGTAATCCCCAAGGCACCCAGCCTGGGCCACTTATGTAATGCTAAGGAGGTCACTTTCCGCAGACCAGGCCTCTCTCCTTCCCTCCTCCCTCCTCACCTCAGCCACTCTGCCACTCACCATGGTTCTAGAGACTCCCCTCTCAGCCCTGATCTTACTCCTCAGTCCCACATCCACCAGGGGACTTTAGGAATTCCCATTGTCACTGAAACTCGAGATGTTTGAACATGGACTTATATGTCTGTTTGTCTAAGCCATATACTCATCTTGACTTCTCCAATTCTGTCAGCAGTGTCCACCATGGAAGAAAGGGAAGACTTCCAGGATGTTGTTACTTTTTATTCCCAAGGATTGAATGAGAATTTCCCTTGAATGTTTTGAAGACATACAGGTGGATAAGACACAGTTAGCCTTCAAGAGTGGTGGGGCACTGAGAAGAACAATAGCCCCCTCTGAGGCAGAACTCACATTTTCTTTTCTTTTTTTTTTAAATATATTTTTATTGATTTCAGAGAGGAAGGGAGAGGGTGAGAGAGAAAAACATCAATGATGAGAGAGAACCATCAATTGGCTGCTTCCTGCATGTTCCCTTCTGGGGACTGAGCCCGTAACTCGGGCATGTGCCCTTGGCCAGAATCAAACCTGGGACCCTCCAGTCTGCAGGCCGATGCTCTATCCACTGAGCCAAACCGGCTAGGGCCAAAACTCATATTTTCAGTGGGATAATATCTACCTCCTTGGGCTGCTGTGGGCTGGCCAGCGTTAGTAAGGCATTGTGTTCCTTCACAACCTTTTCCCCTTCCAGCTCACACTGACGTTACCCTCTGTGCCAGGGACCTCAGAAGACCTGACTGCTCTCGGCATTGCCACACGCTGCCTGGGCCATCTTATCTCCCTGGGCCTCTCACAGTCCCTAACACACAGGTGTTCCATCAGGATTGTCGTCATTGTGCTATAAGGATGACAAACATCAAGCTTAAGAACTTTGGAGGAATCTGAGCACAGGCAATTTGTCTTTTCCCTCTGGCTTCAGTGCTCAGCACAGAGCTTAGCATATAGTAGGCACTCAATAAATAATGACTGTCATCTTACCACAGAGAAGGCCCCCAATGCTCATAGTTCTTCATTTAAACACAGAAACCCTCATCTCCCTCTTGCACATGTCAGGGAAAATTAACTACATGATTTGGATGAACAACAGGGAAGCCGGCACCATTCCCCCTGACTTCCCCATCACAATTAGTAATAGACTCGTTTCCTCATTCCTCCCTCCCTTATCTTTGCATTGTGCAGTAAAGAATGAAATGTGCTGATGAAAACTCACAAAAGGTGCTGAAGCCAACTGAAAGGCAAAGAGGGGGAAAAGATTTTTAGGAAAGAAGGAAGTACAATAGTAGGAATAATAAACCAAGGCACCAGGAAAATCTCTGCCAGTGGCCACAGACGGTTTTCTATTTCTGTCCTTGTCAAGTGCATCGTAGGATGAGATCACGCACAAATACTTCCTCTCTGACAAGAGACACTTTTGTGCGCAGAGTCCTTCATTAGTTCTGCAGTATCAGGTGAGCTCACGTTCCTCCAGGCAGTTTTATTAGCACTCTGGATCCTCAAAACCCTTAAACCAAGTTACCACCACACTGATCATTATTAGCATTGCTCATGCTAATAATGTTCTAAAAAGTCGTATTAAAAATGCCTCGGTTCATTTCCAACTAAAGAGTTTTCAGCTCAAGGAACTTGGCACATCTGTTTTAGAAATCAGTCATCTATGAAAGGCTTTTCTCTTCTATACGTTCTGTAGACAGAGAACAATAACTCAGCAGGCTTTTCTTTATCTTTGGAGAAAAAGAGTAGAAATTCCATTTATAAAACAATCCTTAAAATAACCCAGAGAAACATCTGGTTGTAGTGAGTGGTCCAGGTCAGGAGGGCAGTCACCTATTAGTTAACCACGGGAAAACGGATGGATTTTCAAATCTATTTGTCAAGAGAATTATTTGCTGAGTGTCTACTTCAAGTGCCAAAGCTGTGCTAGGTATCCTTGCCCCAGGTTGATGACCACCTCCCTGGCAATGTAGTAGTGGCAGGTGAGAAGTTGATGTGAATAACGTAAGACCAGGAGATCATGGTGGAGGAGGTCATGTGTGAGTGGGACCTCGAAGGTAGGGCAGGAACTGGACGGAGGGAGGGAGAGAAGGAGGAAGAAAGGAAGGCATTAGTGGCATAAGAATGTCAACAGTGCTGGGATTATCCTTCATTCCTCTCACTAACCTTCTACCGGGTGCCAATATGGGCAGTTCCAGAGCCAAGAGGATGGAGACAGACTGGCCATGACACTAGTGAAAGTTAAGGTATATAATTTTAAAAAATTGCAAAGACTAGTAGTTTGACTTCAGTTGGTTTATTCCTGTCTCTTGCCTGTCCAATTTGCCATCCATTATCTTTCCACTCCAGAGGCCATTAGAGTAGTCTTGAGCAATTGGGAGATGCAGCTTTTGAAAAGGTGAGTTGGGGAAACATTTAATTTTACTAGAATGTATTTATATAGAACATGGTAACTTCCAAGTATAATTAAGGTATTGTTAGCTATATAAGCTTTCAGGAACATTCCTACTACAATCAATTTAAAGAGCATTGAAGTTTAGTCAATAAAAAACGGTAAAATGTTCTTAAATTTTAGTTTTTATAGGAAAAAACTTGATTAGTATTTCCAAAACTTAACAAAAATCCTAAAGTTTTACATGAAATTATCAATAACAAGTTGTGAAGCTGAACAAAACTATTCTAATCATGAATAATAAAAACCACTTTCAATCAACTATGATAGAGAAGTTTATCTTTCTATTTTCTCTACAAATAATATTGCATAATCATCTTCACGGGAAAAAATAATCAAAGAGTATGAAACCAAAATTGTACAAGTAAAGAGATTTATCACTTGATTTATTGATTAAAACAATGAGCAATTTTCCCAAACTTTGTGACATTAATGGCATTTTTCAGCTTTCTTTACATTTGTAATTTGTATGATTTCTTTTCTCATTCTAAATTAATGATTTTATGCCTGATTTTATATCTTTTTCCTAAAGCGGATTATGTAAGATCATCAGAACAACATATGAAACATGACATTAAAAAGGGTGCAGTGAGGACCCAGAAGAGAGGTCCTCTAAGTCACCCTGAGGTGTTGGGAAAGGATAGGGAGAAAAATGGGTAGCATATAGGCTGGTGTCTCCACGATGACAAAGCTCAGTATGGAATGGTGGGTTGAAAGAGGCAAGGCTGCTCACGGCAGAGACAGGGGACATTTTATGGCCCAGGTAGATGGTTGGGTTCTGTTTCATTGACCACAATACACTTTTCTTTCTCTTTTTCTCAAGTGACTGAGGTCTTTTGAGCCCTGCAATTTCTACCCATGTTTTGGTGTCTTGACATTTTCTTTAGTTATTTACCTAAGAGCATATTTTTACTTGCCAAAAATTAAAAAATTACTGTAATCACAGCCCACCAGAAGTGGGTAGATTTCCCTGACCTGAGTCTGCTAATTTCAATACATCCGTGGCCTTTCCTCTCCACCTTTGTGCCTCCCTTATCTCCCCGTTTGGATTTCTCTAACTACAAGTGGTTGAGCATAAAACAGCATCACTTAGGACTAAAATCACTTTTTATTATTCTTTTGTTGTTGTTAATCCTCACACAAAGATATTTTTCAATTGATTTTTAGAGAAAGAGTGGAAGGAAAGCAGAGAGACAGAGAGAAACATTGATTACTTGTCTCTCACACTCACCCAACCAAGGTAGAGGATTGAGCCTGCAACTGAGATACATGCCTTTGACCGAAATCAAACCCAGGACGCTTCGATCTGTGGGCCAATGCTCTAATCACTGAGGAAAGCCAGCTAGGGCAAAAGAACACTTTTTAAGGAATGTGCCCTAAAAAAGCAGAGGTATCCCCTAAGATGGTTATTTTTCTTTCTCGTTGGCCCACTCTTAGTTAAGCCAAGTCTTTGAGTTGATCTTCAGTTGCAAGTATGGAGGAAAACCTAATTTTTAATCAGCATTTGGCTAAGAACAAGACCACCTTTTCAAGGCTTACCCAACACTGGATGTTGACAAGCCATCCTCTGTGGGGAGGGGGAATGCAGGGTTGCCCGTTCCAAACCAGGCATCACAAAGTTTCTCTTGAAAAAGGAGAAATGCCCTGATTCCTGCAGCTGAGGCCGTCACTCCAAGGCTGGATGTCAGCACAAGCCCAGGCAGTTTTCATTCATCCTTGTCCAACCCCAGGGGGCCTGGGTGCTTTACCCAAGGCAGAATTATCAAAGTCTCCACATTCCCCTCCTGGACCTCTGCCTCTAGCCAGGTGGCCCGCTGGGTCTGATTGATCCCAACATATTCCTTCTCATATCTGAATTTCACAAGCTTGTGTGAAGTCTCAGGTGGGTTTTCTCCCCTAGTGCTTCTAATAAACCAGGTCTGCACACTTGAAATAAAGCCTGCTTCAAGGGACTCTCCCTGGCTAGCCGTGCCAAGTCTCGGCAGGAGATTCCACTCTTTGGGGTTTTCAGAACTTCAGAATCTAACACCAGATGCCTGGAATGATAGCACATGAAATGACACCAAGGCAATTTATTTCCCTTTTGTGGGATGTCTGCTGCTTTAGAATTCTCAGAGGGACACTCTCCTAGTTGAAGGAACTTCAGGGGAATGAGAGCAAGGAATGTGTGGCCAGGAGATTTCATTATCGCTGGCAAGAAGTGTGGCGGGGGGCAAGGGGGGAGCGAGAAGGGGAGGAAGTCTGCTAGGGAAGCCCCTGCTATTGTGGGTGCCATGCTCTAGAGACCTAACAGTTGGAGCAGCCCCATAGTGGTGGGATGTCAGGATGATCAAGGTCTGGCTGCCTCTGCAGTATTAGGGAAGGTTTCACACAATACAGCTTCCTCAGCCAGTAAAGGCCAGGACCCAAAAACAACCTAATCTAAGTCTCCTAATATAATGATTAGGAGAAGTGGGAAGTTGTATATGGCCTTGTTCAGCTAACCCCCCCCCCCCCCCACACACACACACATGACTAGAGGGCAGCCTCTGAATTGGAAAAAAACCATTTGGAAACACTTGAAAGAAAACATAACTATACATAGCAGGTAGGAAACTTATGGGACTTACTGCACTGGAGGTGGCATAGGCCATTTATAAATAGACTCAAAGCACATAGAGAGGAATTTGTGGGTAAGAGATCCTATGTGGATCACTAAGGAGTAAAGATGTTTGACGAGGTTTTGCCATAATCTATTGAAATTGATCTAATAAGCAGTTACAAATTTTTTTCTGTGGTACAAGGAATGGAGGGAATTCACAAACACAACACATACTCTGCTGGGTATCTCCATATTATGGCCTCTGGCATAGACAAAACATGAGCTCTACTTTCACCACTCTATCGTCTACTCAAGCAAGAATATTAGAATGCATGGGAATCAGAGCAACATGGTGTGGCTGCAACCTGACATTTTTTGGAGCACAGATTTTCAAATTTCACCTTAGGAACTCCATGGGCTTCTGTCTTGTAGGCATGTTCTAACTTATGCAGCCATGGCTATGGGACAGACTAAGATCTCAATGATAGGAACTCAAGAGCAAGGGAGTAAACTAGTCCTGGAGTGAGACAGAGATGCTCTAGGAGGGCAGGGGTATGGACTATGGCTTTTGGTATTGTTAAACTAACATGCAGTACAGTGTCTGGCAGTACATGAGGATCCGGAAAAATTCAAGTATGACCCAAGCTGAGCTCAGTCTACAGGGAGACTGCTCAAACAGGTACGGTGTATGTCCTCTAGCAAGTCCTGCTCCAAGCAGGTCCTTCCAAATGAGTGCAGGATTACAGCTAGTAGGGTTCCTGACCCCTAGGAAGGGACTGGAAGGAACAAGGCATTAAAGTCCTCATTCCCAGTACCTGAGAATGTGACCGTATTCAGAGATGGGTCCTGCAGATGTAATGAGTTAAGATGCTATTGTGCTGAAATAGAGTGGGCCTCTAAAACAGTATGACTAGTGGCCCTATCAAAAAGGGAAATTTGGACCCAAACTAGGGGAATGTCCTGTGAACACTGGAGTTATGCTGCCGCAGCTATGACCTACCAGAGGCTAGGAGAGGCCTGGAACAGATCCTTCCCTAGGACCTTCAGAGGGAGCCTGGCCATGCCAGCCTCTTGATCTTGGACTTGGGGCCTCTAAAACTGTGGGACAGTAAATTTCTCTTACTTAAGCCACCTTGTTTGTGGCACTTCGCTACAGCAGCCTACCAAACTGGTATGCAAGTTCATATAAAACATCTAAATGCAAATGATTAAAAACAAACCTGATGGAATAATCTTAGGAATATTCCCATGAGAAAGAAAATTAAACTCCCCACTTATCAGTAATTGAATGCAGTCCATGGGATGGCTGTCTTTCTGACCATTAGTGACTTATTAAAGACTGATTGATTACCTTGCATAGCAAGTTAAGATAAGAAATAACCCACTTTAAAAACCTCTAAACCTTCATACAAAATTCTGTGAATTTATGAGCAAAGAATAAAAGGAATTATGGAGACACACAAGGGCTTTGGCATTAAGTAGGCATTGCAAAGGGTGATTATATACAGAGGCCTGATGCATTAAATTCACGCATGGGGGGGGGATCCCCTCAGCCCAGCCTGCACCCTCTTCAATCCAGGACCCTTTGGGGGATGTCTGACTGCCAGTTTAGGCCCGATCCTGGGGGTCGGGCCTAAACTGGCAGTCAGACATCCCTCTCACAATCCTGGACTGCTGGCTCCTAATTGCTCACCTGCCTGCCTGCCTGCCTGGTCACCCCTCACTGCCTCTGTATGCCAGCCTGATCACCCCTAACTGCCCCCGCCCTGCCAGCCTGATCACTTCTCACTGCTTCTGCATGCTGGCCAGATTGGCCCCAATTGTACCTTCTCTGCTAGCCTAGTCACTCCTACTGCCCCCCTGCTGGCCTGATTGCCCCATGCAGCCTGCTTGTTCAGTCATTTGGTCATCCCTCACTAACCCCCCTGCTGGCCTGGTAATAAGCAGCCACCTTGTGAGGACATGAGGGTTAATTTGCATATTACCTCTTTATTATATAGGATGACATAGATATATATATATATATATATATAAACTTACACTCCCACATATATATGTACATAAGCACACATATACATATGCATACATGACCGTGTATGTACACATATATTCATGTGTCTACACACATATGCCCATGTGTACACACATATATGTCCATCTATGTATACATGCATGTCTTGCACATATGCACATCTATATATCCATGTAAGTATACACACATATATATAGACTCATATATTATCTTTGAAGCTACACTGCCTCTTCAGTGTTAGAGAAATTCAGCACCATAAGCATGGGTTGGATGCTTACCATCTTCATCCTTGCATCCTTCCTTGGGTCTACTGGCTGGGCTGTGTTCTGAAACTAAGCTGCTTCCCAGAAGCACCTATTATCAAAAGGCCCATCCCTCCCTGTTAATACTAAGGAGCAAATTGCTATCTAGAACATACAGCCTTTAAGGAAGAAAGGAACGTGAGTGAGAGAAATTGACTTTCCTCACAAAGGAAGTCAAGATTATTCATTCTTGCCTCTTTTTTTAAGGACAATTAACAGAATTTCTAAAACTCAAAATGTCGAAATCATTAGTATCTGATCACTTGAAGCAAGAATGCAGCTGCTATGATTAATGGCTGAATTTTAACTATCTCAGGCAGATCAAGGAAGTCTCCCTCACCACCCTGCTTGTCATGTGTGCCTCCCCAGGACACTGCAGAGTGTGATGGCATCTCACCAGGTTCTTTCCTCACTAAAATTTTCTGTAATTAAAAACAGCCCTAACTAAAATTCAAATTTACTCATTCATCAGACAGCATGAGGCAGGAGGTTATACTAGGAAGAGTATTAAAGCATTTGAAAGGAAAAAAGTAGATTTGGTCTCTACTTTGCCATTTCATGCAATCTTAGATGTATCAGTCAAATAGTTGATTTTCTTATCTGCAAAACGAAAGTCAGGATGATAAAGCTCTTTTCCTGATATATAGAAATTTCATGCACAATATTAAGCGCTCTTCAAATGTGAAGTATTGGTACCTGCTTATGTGCACATGGGCCCTGATGAAACAGATGGGAGGAGATGGCTATTAGGATGAGTAAGACCTGACTCTGCCCTCCAGAAAATTTCAGATTAGTAGGTACATAGAGTCATTTTCAAAATAATCACAATTTCAGATGGAACAAGGAAATACCATGGGGTAGGATCACTTCAGACTTGGAGGTGGAGGGTTAAGAATCTTAGAAGGCTTCAAGGAGGAAGTGGTATTTGTGATAGAAAGCAGCTGAGACTTGGAGGTCATAGTTTCTGAATTTTGCTTAGTTTGGGAAATCAATGCCACCGAGGGAAAGTGAAACCTTCCAATCCCCTCATCGAAGCAGGAACCCAGTGTTCTTGTTAAGCTGCCTGAAACCATGGCAAAAATAGAACAGGTCAAGTGTGTCTCCATATCAAACCATTTCCATCTTGCCAGCATTACTAAAAATGAAAGTCAGGCCCATCATCTGGATGGGGATGATGTGCCCTGTTCTTGTCTAACAGCTTTAAAGCCCCCAAAATCCTTGCAACACCTGAGATGAAGGAAAAGGAGACTGCCATGGTGGATGACTCTTTCTTTAATTTGTCAAAAAAAAGAAAGGAAGAAAGAAAGTAAAAGAATAGTAAAATACAATGAAATAGTTAAGAAGATTGAAACAATGGGAGATGGTGACTGACCCTCCTTGGAGCATGATGAGCGTAGTGAGGTCTCCAGTCCAGTCCACTGTCTCTGCATCCTGCCCAGGTTCATCTCTTTAAAAGGCAGTTTTGATCACATCACCATTATGCTCAATGGATATGGCTCCCTGTTGCCTACAAAATTAAGCTCAGGTTTTTAAATTTAAAATCCTCCACAACAGGATCCCAACAGATTTTTCCAACGTTACCTTCTTTATCTTCATTATCTCCTCCTTTTGTTCCATCCAAACCGATGACAGGCTCTGCCTGAATTTGCTCTGAACTTTCCTGCTCCCCCCCCTCCGCCCCCCGTGTCATGTCCAGGCTCTTGTTCCCTGGTCCTTAAAGCCTCTGTCCCACATCCACTGTAGCCACTATTCCAGGACCAATTTAAATCTCATCCCCAACCAATTAAGTAATCATTTCACTGTGCCCTTTGCATGAGCTCCTTCCATTTTCTCACTGGAGATGCAAAGGTGAGTGGTATCCATCCTTCTTTCTAGTGCCTTCCTAAGAGAGGGCAAGACAGAAACATAAACTGTGTGTGTGTGTGTGTGTGTGTGTGTGTGTGTGTGTGTGTGTAAGTGACCATTTGACTATTCAACCTGTAGCTATGATGCGCACTGACCACCAGGGGGCAGACGCTCAATGCACTGGCATGGAAACATGGAATAGACTGATAAATCTCAGCGGGAAGGGGGACAAGGGAAGGGCGGGAAGAGTTTAACCAAAGATCTTACATGCATACTAAAAGCCTGGTACACACATTCATGAACCGGTGGGGGTCCCTCAGCCTGTTCTGTGGGGATCAGGCAGAATCCATGCACCAGGCCTCCAACATCCCCCAAGGGGTCTCAGATTGTGAGAGGGCACAGGCCAGGCTAAGGGACACCCTCCCACCCCCATGCAAGAATTTGTGCACCCGGCCTCTAGTTAACTATAATACACTGAGCTGATATATAGAATACATCATATAGACATGGGTAGACTAGTAAATATTAATCCTACCACCAAAAAGTGGTTGTGGGAAGGCTCTGGGAGGTGGTGGCATTTCATCAGAGGCTGTAAAGTGAGCAGTGGGTTTCCAGGAAAGATGACAGAATGTCACATGCCAAGGCACAGAGGCAGGTACAAAATGCAATCAAGAACAGAGACAGATTCAAGGTAGTTGGAGCCCAGAGTGTGTGGAGCAGAAGAAGTGCATGAGTCTGGAAGGGAATTCTGGGACCTAGTGTGTCAGGTCTGCCAAAGTAAGAGGTTGGACTTTAACCCAAGGGTATGGGAGCCTTTTAAGGCTCATTTAGGACCAATGTCTGATACTAAATGTTTGATGTTACCTGATAACTCTGATAGCAGTATGGAGGCTAGACAGAGGGCAAAGATAGCAGTTAGGAAGCTATTATAGTCCACGCAAGACCTGATGGAGTGTTTTACCATGGTAGAGGCAGTGCACGCAAAACAGAAGAAATGGATATAAGGCCCTTCATCTATTAGGTCCTTCCTAATCTACACCTCATCCTTCAGTAGATATTATTTCTCCCTGCTGTTTCACTTAAACCACTGATTATATCTTTATATGTATTAGCATTTTTGACTCATAGTTTTATCCCCTTAATATTAAATAAAAAATACTCGAGTCTGGTTACGGTAAGTGCTCAAGAAATGAGTAAAGAGACTTGTACAAATTTGTCTCAAAGTTGTTCAGGTGTCAAAAACAGAATCCTACTCAATGTAATTTGAAGAAAGGGAGGTTTATTATTAGATAGAAGAATAGAAACTGGGGGCAGGAAATGGAGGCAGGCCCCAAAAAGGAAGTTCCAGGTTAGGGATAAATATGAATAACTCTTCGACTCTGGCTCTCAGAGTTCAAATTCTCAAAAGAGAAGACCTAACTCCCCAGGTATAATCAAGTGTGATCAGGGTGGGATGGGGTCACATGACACAAGGAAGACAAAAACAACCCACTTCTCTTGACAGGGTTGGTCATTTCCTGCCTGTATATGACATCTTTGCTAGAAGTAGTATATTTCAAAATGCTTCACAGACATGGGTCTCAACTATTCACAAACCACAATTATGTGAAGAAGTAACTTGTAATACAAAATACCTAAACCCAGGAATATCCATTCTTCAAACCCAACAGCGTTTTGATCAGACAATATAATGTTTCAGACATTCTTAACTCATCCGTTCACTGACAAACAATTGCTGAACACTTACATGAACTAACCCTGTGCTTTGGACTAGGGTTAGGGTTAGGGTTAGGGTTAGGGTTAGGGTTAGGGTTAGGATTAGGGTTAGGGTTAGGGTTAGGGTTAGGGTTAGGGTTAGGGTTAGGGTTAGGATTAGGGTTAGGATTAGGGTTAGGGTTAGGGTTAGGGTTAGGGTTAGGGTTAGGGTTAGGGTTAGGGTTAGGATTAGGGTTAGGGTTAGGATTAGGGACCCAAGCACCGGGGAGAATTTTAAAAAGCAAATCATTTTACTCATGATCATCACTGAGGAGACAAGCTGCTGTCTTTCAGTCAGGCACTCAAGAAATGTGGCAAACGGGAAAGTGGTTTATTAAACACTGAAACTTCTCCCCAAAGTTTCTATAATTACTTCAAGTACTTAGCGATATTCTAAAGTCACTTTATTCGGCAATAATATTTAAGATTAATATATTCTCTCTGGTATCTATAGTAACTGGTCTTTCGGCATAGTATCAAGATTAGGGATTTATTTATATTTAGGCTTCACCCAAGAGGAAGATTTTTGTATAATTTATTGTTACATTTAGAGAGCATAAAACCTTTAGGCCACAATGTGTAGTTAATATTCAGAATTAAATCAGTTTATTATGCATCAACTGGTAGGTCAAATTCAGCTTTGTGTGATATAATTTATAATACAGGTTTTTGCCCGAAGCAACATGGAAGCCCTGGAGCAGTGCTGTGAATTATTACAACTAAATCGGGGACTACCTGCCAAAATATACACCATTGCTTGTATTTCTGTTGCACAAAGACCATAAACATGATTTCTGAGAGCTCCGTGCTGCAAGGACATCTAAATAAAATATCAGTTTCATGACCAGTGTCAGCAGCTAGAAACTTCTTTCCTTTCTTTGCAGCTGCTACAAGTCTGGGTTTCTGTGGCAACTCACTTCTTAGCCACTTACAAAATGGCAGTTTACAGACTTGGTGACTACCCCGTGCAAGCATATTTTTCTCTTTTAATGGGTGCACAAACAACACTGCAGTGAGCGCACTTACAATCATTATTAAAGCTGTATTTGGAAAGCAACCTTAAATATGACATTTAATAAGCCAAGATATTTTAATAAAAGATGCAGTGCATACTTAAGCTCTATTATGAATTTCTTTTGTTGAGTACCATTTGTGTTTCTGATCACTGCTTACCCAGCTCCTTGGCTAAGATTTTTAAACTAAAGCATAGATGGGCTCTTTTTGGGCTGTGGGTTTTGATTGTCTTCATTCCAAAGGAGGTTTTTATTGCTCTGCACAAAGGCTAGCAAATGTGGTTACCCTCTGTGTGAGTGGATTTTCTATTTTACAGATCCATAAAAATGATAGAAAAGAATTTTAATCAAAACATTCCAAAGTAGGAGAAGGTTAAATAAATTAACAGTGTTAGTTTCAGATATCTAATCTTAGTAACCCTTAGCCATTTACATTTTAAGATTCTAATAAATAAACCTTAGTCCAATGTAAAAACAAAGTTGAAAAAAAGAGAAACTAAGAAAACTTTTCCTATGGACACAATTTGACCATAAATTTAAGATAAAATAAAAAACTAACTGGACTTTATTTTCTTTTTTAAATTTATCTTTATTGTTGAAAGTATTACAGATGTTCCCTCTTTTTCCTCATCTGCACCTTCTAGCCCACATCTGCCCACAGCCCACCCCAGGCCTTCACCACACTATTGTCTGTGTCCATGGGTTATGCATATATGTATATAGTTTTTTGGTTAATCTCTTCCTACCCACCCACCCCCACCTTCCCTCTTTGCTGCTATGTCTCTAGATCTATTTTGTTCATCAGTTTATTTGGTTCTTTAGATTCCACACAGGAGTGAAATCAAGTAATACTTGTCTTTCTCTGACTGGCTTATTTTGCTTTAAAATCAAATCCTTGTTCATCAGGAAGCTGGCCACAATCAAGCTTTCAGAATGACCAGACAAAACCAGGGCCTCTCACTCTTGCTCCCAGTTAGTGCACCAGGAGTTGCTCGCAGCTAGGAGCCTAGCTCATCGATGCTTCTGAGCTAGTATATCTGCGAATGCCCAGGGGAAACCCAACTGGGGATGTGACAGTAATCAGCTGTCACATATAACTCAGTAGAGAAGCAGAAACAGCTGTCCGAGCAACAGCGGTCACCTGGTTGGCTTGACTGGATGGGATGATCTTTACAGTCTTTCCAACACTGATATTCTAGACACCTATACCCTCTGCCTAAAAGGGTGAGAAGGTGCCATTCGCTCAGCAAGCATGCAACAAGAACCTTCTCCAATATGGCACACTGCCTCCTAAATGGCAGCTATCTTTTGAAGCAGTAATTGCATTTAACATGAGTTTTATATCCTTTGGCTTGAATCTGAGGCACACAGGTGTGGGAAGAGACCACTTCCATCAGGCACTGGGGCCCATCCCTGCCCCAGAGGCGCAGTTGCCTCCTGTCACCTGTGATGGGGGCTCTGAGCATACATCTAAGGTGAAATTTGATTCATGCTATAAACACATTTACTTGCCTGAATAAAGAAAACAGGTGCCTGCTGCCTCGTGCATGGGGACACAGTGTTCGGTGGGTCATGTGACTAGGCAAGCTGGAGCAGGTGTGCTGCTGGCAGGCAGACCCCAAACACACTCCTAGAAAGATATAGGACAACGACTGCAGTGTGCTAACTGGCTGCTCTCTTGTGTTGCCTCACAAGCCCACGAGGTTGAGAACATGCCAAAGCCCTTGCTACTGCAGGTAGAGAGAACTGCAGGCAGCAGCCGGGAGGTTTGGGATCAAAGGCAGAGAGTGTTCAGGGCAAGAAATCAACAACTTGGGAGTCTCCACACTTCAGGAAGGCCCTATGGTTCAATGAGGCTCCATCAGTCCATCCTTCACATATGAAACAAATATTTGTTGAGCACCTGCTAGTTTCAGTATTTTAAAACAGCTTTAAAAATATTGTATTTACCACCTATCAGGTTTCCCACATTTTCTAAAACTTCACCGTATTCTTTGGCTTGGTCTGGGATTACATATTTTCTGAACACCAAGTAGCATATTTATTCTCATTTTAATATTTTATATTTTAAAACAGAAGTCTTACAATTTTTTTACCCTAGAAATCTATAAGGTGGTGCTTACTATATGTAATTATTTGTTGGTATATTTGATCTTAGCAACAACAAATATATATCAGTAAATTTGTACCAACTACAGTTAACTTTTACAAACAAGAATTCTGATTAATAACTTTTTAAAACAAAATGGGAGAAAAGGAACAAACTACTGATGCATGAAACCATGTGCATGAATCTTAAACACACTGTGCTAAGTGAAAGAAAACAGACACTAAAGGCTATGTCCTACATGAGTCCATTCATATGATATTCTTGAGAATATAAAGGTAAAGGGATCAGGTTGCCAAGGGCTGGGGGAGGAAGAGGGTTTTACTACAAAGGGTATAGAGACTATTTGGAGTAATTGAACATTTTTGTATCATGATCGTGGTGGTGGCTGCATGACTGCATAGTTTGTCAAGTCTCTTAGGGTGATTTTTTCTCTCTGTAAGTGAATAAAAGGGAGATTATTTTCAGATAACTTAAGTAAAGAATTATGTTGTGGGGCTTAATTAGTATTGTGATGCATATGATAGACAAACCCTTTCGAAATAAAAGGGATCTGCAGTGCTAGAAAGGTCTGGGCACACTATGACTACAAGGAAGACCTTGAGTTGAGTTTTAATGTGTCCTCAGACAGTACTCATAGTTGCGGACCTGCTACAGCATGATTGTAACCTCAGGTATGTCCAGGGAAGAGAAGAGAGGAAAGCTGGGATCCTTTACTCACTCTGCAGGGGAAGAAAAAGAGTCCCTAGCACAAAAGAGCCAATTTCAATTTACTATAAAGTAAACTCCACAAGGGCAAGGAGTATGAATTACATATTGATGCATAGATAGTACTCTTGAAAATGTCTGACACATAAAGACCCTCAACAATATAGTGTTGAATAAATGAATGAGTTGCAGCTGACCTACCTAGGTTTACTCAAATGATCATTCTGTATTTCTAAACACATGAATATGTCAGATAAAATCTAACCCAAAAATGTTGGATACATAAAACCAAGGTAGATGACAAAAATAAAGAGGAAACTCAAAGTCAGTGTGGTAAACAAGAACTAACACTAAAATGTCTTATTATTCTTGGGTCTGGATATAAGTCCTAACACCTGGGGAACAGATTTCGGACACATGCAGGAAGGGGAGAGAGACCAATGGCTTCATGCTCACGAAAGGCTAAAACTGCCAGTACCCATGAAGAGCTGTGTCACATTTGAAACAGCAGAGCTTCAGCCATGGTTCAATGAAGCAGAAAGGAAACTTGACGTCCACCAGACAAGGGTGAAAAGGGTCGCCTGCCAGGAGCTGGAACCCCCAGTCTAAATTGAGATGTTTACATTGTACACTGCCTATTTATTGTGTGACCTTCCACCCAAGCTGAGAAATTAACATAGTCATGGTCTAAGACCCAGGAGCCCTGGCAAAGGCAACCACCAAGTCACCATTGACCCAAGGAACTCCCACAGACAATGCAAATCCCACAAAACTTGACTTCATAAATCTAAGATTACAGGTATTGCAAGGTGAAACACCACCATGGAAAGAGTCAGCCGATGCACTCCTTGTGCCTAGAAATAACAAAACAATTTGAAAGAGATTTTAAAATCCTTATGATTAAGATGCTCAAAGCAGAGGCACATTTACTGTAAAGCTAATGAAGCCAAAGCTCAGGGCCTCTCACTGACACAGGCTCTTTGCGAAACCCATGGGAACTCTAGCAGTGTGCTCAAATAGGTTTTTATAAAATTTATAAAAGCTACTTTAAGCTTAATTGGTTAAAACCATTGTCCCTTTCTATTCTGCCTCTATCACACTTCTAGTATTATTTGAAGTCATTGGAATGGCAATGGGCACCTCTGGGATTGGGCTAAAGTTGAAGATATAATTTCGTTTGGATTTAGTGGGACATATACACTGAGTGACCAGATTGTTATGACCACCCCATCAGTACTTCATTGAGCCACCTTTTGCCTTCAATACTGCGGCGATTCTTCTTGGCATTGACTCCACGAGATGTTGAAAGGTGATGCAAGAAATCTGACACCATGCCTGATGAATAGCACTGTCCAGTTCTGTGAGATTTGATGGTTATAGAACCAGCTACCTGGTGGCTCTTTTAACTTCGTCCCACAAATGCTCAATTGGATTGAGATCTGGTGATTGTGGGGGCCACCTAAGCAAGGTAAAGTCTCCCTCATGTTCTTGAAACCGTTCCTGCACAATATGAGCACCATGGCATGGTGCATTGTCTTGTTGAAAGAAGCCATCTCCATTGGGATATGCCATCAACATGACAGGATGAACTTGATCAGCAATGATACTTAGGTATATTGTGCTATTCAGATGTTGTTCCATATGAATTAAAGGGCCCAAATCATGCCAGGAAAAGATGCCCCAAACTATAACACTGCCCCCACCATTTGAAGGGTTGTACTCATGGATGTGGGGTGCATGTTTTCATGCTGCTTCTGCCAAATTCTCACTCTGCCATCTGCATGATGCAATTGGAAACGTGATTCATCGGACCACATGCCTTTTTTCTAGTGCTCAACTATCCAATCCTTGTGTTCCTGTGTGAACTGGAAACGTTTTATCATAACCGCAGAGAGCAAAGGTGTTCGAACAGGCCTTTGGCTGTTTTGCTGGTACTCGCTCCATGGCTCCGAGCGCCAACAATAATCCCACGTTCAAAGGCTGTTAAATCGTGTTGTTTACCCATATCTTCAGGGGGAAAAAATCACTTGTACTGTCGTGGTAAACAACCTGCTTCCCTATTTATAATGGTCTGGCCCTCTAGCAACTTCAGCACGAAATTATAGCTGATTTGCCTACAAACGTCAGGTGGTCATAATAATCTGGCCACTCAGTGTATATGTGGTTCATAATCATTTCCATGCAGTGATATGAAAGGAACAGAGATAGTATCCCAAAATAAACTTGTTCTACAGTACCTTGCACCACAAATATGTAGAAAAGAAAAGAAAATATTGAAAAGTATAGATCCTGGAGCTTATATGTAGAAAATTCTCTCAGTTCTTATAAATCATATCTGAAATAAATTAGAAATTAAATGTACGATATTGCCAAAAGATGAAAGTAACTTTTTTAAAACTTAAATTTAAATTTTAAATTTAAATTTAAATTTTGATCAAATGTGCTAGAGAAAGATTAAGTTATCTTTCCATTTTCATCTTAAAGAGAATATTAGAAATATGACATACCTGGAAGAAGTCAACTATAGAGATGTGTCAGGCAGTTAATAAAAGTATATTGTTATTTTTCTAAATTTTGTGTGATATTTGGTGGTATTATCAGGTTTTGTAAATCTGTAATTTTTGTGATTTCTGTTCTTATTCCAAATAAATATTGACTATTGTATTTAATTTGGTCTTTGTAATTGCATATTCTTTTTCTTAAAGAGAGACCCTCCACATGTATAAGCTTCAGGTTTCACAAAATGTTATCTCGCTGGTTCTAAAATTTACAGTAGGAATAGAAATTTTATGGCATAAATAGGGCAGTATGAAAAAAAATTTGAAAAAGAATCAAATATGAAATTTGGAAAAAATACAGTGAGTAAAATAAATCAGTGGAGGGGTTTGAACAAAAAACTAGACAGAACAAATGAAAAATTTAGTGAAATATAAAAATAAATGTAAGGATACTGTTCAAAATGCAACAAAGAGATAGAAAATATAAAAAGGATTTAATATATATGAAGGATATAGTAACTTACAACATATACATTAGAGTTCCAGAACAAGAGAATAGAAAAAAAATGGAGAAGAGTCAATATTCAAAGAG